>JANIHZ010000008.1:11278750-11291942 GCA_027478365.1 Erythroxylum rufum
CCTCCTCCGATTTTCCTAGATCTCTTCTAATTCTTCCTCCGTCGCAAATTCCTTCCAAACGATTTTTACTCATAACAATTGGTATCAGAGCACCGATTCTGTAATCAGTCATGGCCGAAGGTACGAGAAATGCAGAACTTCGCAAAATGGAAGACAATCTTAAAGGATTAATGGAAAGGATGTTCTCCGATATGAATAGCAGGACGGAAAAGGTGGAAAGGAGATGTCAGAGTTAAGGAATATAATGCTGCAAACATTACAGAAGATGGGTGGGGACACTGGCTCTGCAGACCCCACGTCCCAGAGCAGCTCTGAAAGAATGACGGAAGAAGGCAGAGTAGTAGCGGCGAGGTTGTCCCGAATAGATTTTCCGTCATTCGACGGCGATAACGTCAAATTGTGGTTGTACCGTTGTGAGCAGTATTTTTCCTTGGAACATACTCCTGAGGAATCGAAGGTAAGCGTTGCAATTCTCCACATGGACGAGAAGGCGCAAGAATGGTATAGGTTATACGTCCGGAATCGCAACAGAAGGGAGATAATGGATTGGGAGGAGTTCACTAAAGCACTGACACAACGTTTTGACGCAGAAATCTTTGACGATCCAGTAAGAGAATTCAAGGACTTAAGGCAAGTGGGATCAGTCCTGGATTATTGCGCCCAATTCGATCATCATTCGAATAGGCTGTCTCTCCCAGAGGATTACTTGGTGGGGTTCTTCATCAAGGGTCTTCACCCGGAAATAGGAGTCACAGTAAAGCTGCATGAACCTACCTCTCTGCATCAGGCGTATACGCTAGCTAGGAAGCAGGAGGCTATTCTGGCATCCGCTAGTCACACCTTGTTCAATCGAAACCACTCTACAAGGAATCTCAGCAACACGGGTCCTCCTATAGCTCATTCCAGACGACCATCATCTTCGTCCCTACCAAGGAACCCCAATTCGGATGGGTTACTGCCCACTCCAGCAGTCACACCCAGGTCCTACCCCCAGTCACGAGTGATCAAACCCCACAAACCAATCAGCAGTAGGGACTTCGATGAGAAACGAGCGAAGGGCTTATGCTTTTGGTGTGACGAGAAATATACGTTGGGCCATCAGTGCAGGAAACGACAACTGCAATTCTATGTGCTATCGGAGGAAGCGTCGGGAGTTAAAACTCCGCAGGAGACGATGGAGGAGTCAGAAACAGAGGGCTGTCCGGACCAAGATGACACCCCCTTGGTTTCAATGCAGGCTATGCTGGGCTGTGCTGAGAACATGGAGTTCAAACAAATGAGGGTCATTGGTATACATCAAAGACGTCAGATTCATATTTTGATCGACAACGGCAGTACCCACAACTTTGTGGACTCCGCGGTCGTTAAGAGGGGGGGCTGCACCCTAGAGGATATAGATCCGCTATCTATAACGGTGGGGGGCGGCTTACAGCTGAAGTGTTCCCAACGCTGCCGGAATTTTGCATGGACCATGCAAGGGGGCCAATTCACCATGGACGCTCTGGTTTTGACACTGGGAGGCTGCGACGTGGTTTTAGGCGTGCAATGGCTCATCGGACTGAACGATGTTCTTTGTAATTTCAAGGAGAGAACCATGACATTCCAGTGGGGTGGAGAGGTAATGACTATTTGCGGTAACCCGAGTGGGAAATCACGGGTTTTATCATGCAAGGATTTCGAAAAACTAGTGCGGAGGCCGTCAGATAGTCAACTATTCATGTTACGTCTGACCACGCCCCTGGAGTTCCAACTCCAACAGATGAACTTAGGAGGTAACCAGTGGAGTGCTGTTGATGAAATCAATGTGATTCTGTCGGAAATGTAGAGTTGTTTCGGGATCCCACACAGCTGCCCCCGGATCGTAAACATAACCATCAGATCATTTTAAAGGAGGGAGTGGAAGCTATTAATGTGCGTCCTTACAGATATTCTAAGATACAGAAGGATGTCATCGAGAAGACGGTGAGCGATTTAATGAGACAAGGGTTCATCCAACATAGCTTCGGACCCTTCTCATCGCCAGTGGTGTTGGTTAAGAAAAAAGACGACTCCTGGCGCATGTGCATAGACTACAGAGAGCTTAACAAAAACACGGTTAAGGACAAATTCCCGATACCGTTAATCGAAGAGTTGTTGGATGAGCTCCATGGAGCAAGCTGGTTCACTAAGCTCGACTTGAGCTCCGGTTTCCATCAGATTAGAATGCAGCCGGAGGACGTTCCAAAGACGGCGTTTAGGACGCACGAGGGACATTATGAATTCATGGTTATGCCTTTCGGCTTAACCAACGCTCCCTCGACATTCCAAAGGTTGATGAATGATGTGTTTCGGCCATTTCTCCGCCAGTTCGTATTAGTCTTCTTCGACGACATTTTAATATATAGTTCTTCTTTGCAAATGCATGTGGAGCATATTTCAGCAGCAATGAGAACACTGAAGGACAATCAGTTGCTTCTAAATGGGAACAAA
The DNA here is from genome assembly GCA_027478365.1 of Erythroxylum rufum. Taxonomy (NCBI): domain Eukaryota; kingdom Viridiplantae; phylum Streptophyta; class Magnoliopsida; order Malpighiales; family Erythroxylaceae; genus Erythroxylum; species Erythroxylum rufum. The sequence goes on from JANIHZ010000008.1 coordinate 11,281,220, forward strand.
TGCACTTTCGGGGCTCGACAAATCGAATATCTTGGCTACTCTATCTCAGAGGAGGGGGTCGCCACTGATAGTCGGAAGGTGAAGACAATAGTGGAATGGCCGGAACCGAAGGGAATTACAGAGCTCCGTGGGTTCCTGGGAATTACTGGATATTACAGGCGCTTCATCAAGGGCTACGGGTTAATGGCCAAACCATTGACGGATCTACTAAAAAAGGAGCGCATAACTAATTGGGTTTGGCAGCAAGAAGAGAGGGATGCCTTCGAAACGTTGAAGAGAGCGGTGACGGCCGCCCCTGTTTTGGCTTTACCGGATTTTTCCAAAATTTTCATGGTCGAGGCAGATGCAAGTGGACAGGGAATCGGTGCGGTGCTCCAACAGGAAGGCCATCCAATTGCTTTCCTCAGCAAGTCTCTGGCACCTCGCCACCTCGGCTTATCAACGTATGAAAAGGAGTTTTTGGCCATCATCAAGGCCGTCAGGTACTGGCATCACTACTTGAATTATAAACAGTTTGTTGTTAAGACAGATCATCGCAGCCTCAAATTCTTGCTGGAGCAACGACTGTCGACCCCTTTTCAGCAATCCTGGCTCCCCAAATTACTGGGTTACGACTTTGTGGTTCACTACCGTAGCGGGAAGGAAAATGTCGCTGCCGATGCCCTGTCCTGTCTATCAAGCTCGGAAATGCTAATGATCACGGTGACTCATCTTCAGGGAGACCTGTTGGAGGCAATTAAACAAAGTTGGGAGGAGGACCAAGTAATCTCGACCATCAAGCAGCAAGTGATATCGGGGCAAAGGAAAGCAGGGGTATATGAATGGAAGGATGGGTTGCTGCGTTGGAAGGGCCGATTAGTAGTTGGCGCTAATCCTACATTGCGTCGTCAAATTCTGGCCATCAGCCATGACGAAGCAATGGGGGGCCATGCAGGAGCGCTGGCGACAACGAAGAAGGTGCAGAACATGTTCTTTTGGAAAGGGTTGGCAAGGGACGTAAGGAACTACGTTCAGGCTTGTATGGTTTGTCAGAGGAGTAAGCATGATAATTCAGCTTATCCAGGTTTACTGCAGCCGATCAAAATTCCTGAAGGAAGCTGGCGAGAAATCAGTATTGATTTCATCGAGGGCCTCCCTCAATCAAAGGGGAAGTCGGTCATCTTGGTGGTGGTGGATAGGTTTTCCAAGTACTCCCACTTCGTTCCAGTCAAACATCCGTATTCCGCTGGTGACATAGCGGAGCTGTTCCTTAACCACGTTTTCAAACTACATGGCATGCCAGAGGCAATCATCAGCGACAGAGACCCGGTGTTCTTGAGTAAGTTCTGGCAAGAGCTGCTCAGATTACAAGGAGTCAGTTTAAAATACTCGACGGCTTATCACCCACAGTCGGATGGTCTCACGGAAGCAGTGAATAAAATCCTAGAAACTTATCTACGTTGTTTCTGTGGTGAAGAACCTCAGAAGTGGGGAAATTGGCTGGCTCTAGCAGAATGGTGGTATAATACCACTTACCGCTCATCCATCAACGCATCGCCATTTGAGGTCCTGTACGGGTACCCACCCCCGGTTTACACACCTTACGTAGCTGGGGACTCGAAGGCAATGGAAGTCGACAGGGTGCTATCCAATAGGGAAGAAGTATTGAAGGTTACTCAATTCTATCTTCAGCAGGCTCAGAATAGAATGAAGCAATATGCGGATTCACGGAGGTCTGAGAGAGAATTCGCAGTGGGAGACATGGTGTTTCTGAAGCTGCAGCCGTACAGGCAACATTCCCTGTAGAGGCGTAATAATCAGAAACTGGCTCCACTCTACTACGGCCCGTACCGGGTTTTACAGCGAATCGGGTCAGTGGCGTATAAATTAGAGCTACCGGTGGAATCGTTAATTCATCCAGTGTTCCATGTTTCACAATTAAAGAAGGCGTTCATGAAGGAGGGAAGCTCAGTTTCAGAACTGCCCAAATTTATCAGTTCAATTGAGCGAATTCCAGTGGCGATACTGGAACGAAGAACAGTTAAAAGGAATAATCGGGCGGTGACTCAGTGGCTCATCCAGTGGTCAGACGGGGGAATCGAGGGTGCTACATGGGAATACGTTTTTGATCTTCAGAAACGATTTCCAGAGGTAAACTTAATGGACAAAGACGTTAAGGGGAAGGGAATTGTTACAGAAGGAAATGAAGAGGAAGAAGAAGACGGAGACGGAGCAGAGGCGTCTTAACTACCGTTAATGAACATCGCAATCCGCAGCGTTTAAATAAATGCCCACCATTGTTAGCATACAGTCGTTTATACGTAATCGTATCCTTCTTGTATTTAGTTCGTATGTAACGATTCGGAAGATATGTGAAAACTGAATGAGATTTGAATTTCTCTCTCTCTCCCTCTTGTGATTCTGTGTGTGTCCCCTCCTCCGATTTTCCTAGATCTCTTCTAATTCTTCCTCCGTCGCAAATTCCTTCCAAACGATTTTTACTCATAACATTTGTTGCTTCACCGATGATTCTGTTATTATCAGAAACAGGACCAGTCCATCCTCCCTTACCAACAACATTCCAGTGTTATCAACCCCTACTAGCTCTCATGGATGCCTGATGCTATATTAGAAGATATTGGTGTGACCTAGGACCAGAATGCATGCAAGGAAAAGAGAAACTTCACAGACATCAACGAGACACTACATCTGCACAAGGAAGGAAGAGGGAAACGAAGAAACATTTGAATTACACCTGGACCAAAAGTGTATACTTACACATGCACCTGCTTTTCCATTTGTTTCTTTTAATAATAAAAGGATCCAGCTGCATCAATGTCTAAAACTAGTAAAAAGAAAGCCATGGAGTAAACAATAACGAGAAGTTGGTGTCTGTCTTTCTTTCTTTCACCATAAGAGGAACACATACCTTACCTCCTCCCCTAAACACAGCCTCTTTTTGCACATTAACTTTGGCATCCACATATCCTTAATCGCCAAGAAAACTAGTCACATTCATCATCCTAAATACTTGTTTATGCATCCTTTTTTTGGACAGTTAATTTGTCTTAGAGATAGATCTCAAATTTCTGCGGCTAAATCTCTATATAGAGTGGAACAGATTGACAGAGAAAGAGGGAGAGACAGAGAGAGATGAGTGCTACCAGTTGTAGTGGTGGTGGTTTTATTCATCCTCCTATTACCAGGCTATTGTTTCAGTCACCGGCGAGGATCAGGGTGGTAGAATTCGGAAACATGAATACAAGTGGGATAGCCATTTTGGTTCATGCTGTAATATACTTCTGCATATTCACATACACGTCATCTGACAGTTATCTAAACTCAGCCAAAGATTTCAATTTCTTGTTATTTAATTTCCTTACCCATTCTTTACAACTTAAAACTTCTTGTTCTCCTTTGCTCTAATCTAAAAGGTCTAGTCTGGTTTTTTATCGACTTATCCAGGAAACACTCGAGTTCTTTTGCATTTTTTCTTGTTTTCAGCAAGGTTAGATCCATCTGGTCGAGTTTTGATCTTATTTATTGCTTATATACTGAAGGAACAGAACAGAGTTTTAAGGTTCATACTTCAGAATCCGTAACTTTGAACCTTTTGGTAACAGCTCCATGTATCTGAAGCAAAAAAAGTAGTATTTTTCTGATTCGTATTCAAAGTGCGGTAGTCCTAAATAGACATATCTTATTATAGGATTACCGCACTGCTTGTCCAGATTTGGAATTTCATTTCTCCAAGTAAAAATGTGTTTCTTTAAAAGACAGTAGAACTAGCATTCCAAGCAGAAACATCTCAGTTCAGTTTCTTCAAAATCAAGCTCCTCTAAGAACCAGCAAGTAATAACTCCGACGCAGTACTTAAACCATTGAGCTTGAGGGTCGCCAATGTATCATCTAACGTATACTAAGTTATCAAACAGTCATATCGTTATCAAGTAAATCAATGGGGAAATATACCAAGCACCCAAGTACAAGTACCTAAACCCAGAAATTAGTACGAGTTACCGAGATGCAAACAATCAAATATAGATCTGATCTTTCTTGGTTCAAATTCAAAAAGGACGACTGGCAGGACAACAAAAGATCATTTCTTTCCATATTAGGAACAAAAACAAACAAAAAGAGCACAGATCTTGATTATCTCCCGTACATATTAAAGTTGGTGGTCGAACTTAATTGGACTTACTGGTAGTGAGTATTAGCCAGCGTAGACGTGGACATGAACAGCCAAGATGAGAATAGCATAGATAGTTAAAAAGATGAGAGTATGAACAGCTATAGCCTTGCCGTTAGTCTTAAAGCTGCCAAATTCCACAGTACGGTTGTTTCCGGGAATCTGAAACAAAAGACCAGGCGTAAGCAACACAAAGAGTACCAACCCTATTAAAACAGGCCCCCAGTCCGCCATTATTCGCTTAGCAGATCGGGTGTGGAAGATTGATTTTTGTTGTTCTGGCGTGAAGGTATGGCTGTTTTGCGACAGAGATGGAATAATGGCGGACTGGGGGCCACTTGAGATTAGAGTCTTTTGTGCTGAGGTGGTAAGGGACGGTTTGTGAGGGGGTGAGAAATAGGAAGTCCGTTGAGTGGCTTTGGTTAGTACCGTTGTCTTTGGCTTGCATTTGGTTAGTACGAGAATCTAGTCAACACACTCACAGCAACTAAAAACGTTATTATGTAAAATGGGCTTACACAAACGCTGGAAGTGCTAAACTCAACAAAACACTCGAGGATTCATTAGAGCAGTTGACTCCATTTTAAGGAAGAATACATCGAAAGTGACATCCATCTGTCCTTTATGACAAGTATATATGTAAGCTGTTGATTGCTGGCACTGAAGAAATGTCCAAAATTAGTTCAGGGATTAACAATGGTAATTCGAACTCCTCGAAAGTCCAAACAAATAAACAAGACCGATGAATCTTATATTCAAAACACGAATGACAAAAGTAATCATGGCTATATCCCGGCTGTCATCGGATTTTAAGGATGTGGGGCTAATGTTTCCATTAACTCTGCTTTTTTTTTGCACTATGTCCCTTGATTTAGCGTTAAAGGTGGGGTAGAAGAATGGGATGTTAATGTAAATGGGCCCTCATTTGTTGACTTAACATTAACTATGAAATGAGCCATCTTTTCCAAAAGTTAGTGACCTCTAACTAACGCTACTCTCATAAACAATGGATGAGAAGAGGATGATGGGATGCTTAAACCTATCAAACAAATACGTTTAAACTCTATGGGGTCCTCTTAATAGTTGGTTTTGAGTAAGTCAAGATCATTGTTCATTGCTTTTGGCATCGATTCTCCATAGAAATTATACTCTGCCTTATCCACCGAACCAACCGGCAAGTTCTGGAAAAGGTTGATGATTGAATATAAATAATCAAAATTCATGCGGGAATCCAGTTCCTCTCACGAAAAAAGAGGTTCCTTTTTCACTTCACTTTTGCTGAGTATTGATTGTGGGGTGATGGATAGAGCAGAAAATTAAGGGCAACAGTTAAGTGGGTGGATGCTAATGGAGAAGTCAAAATACTCCTCATATATCATCATGCTTTTATAAGTTGAAGGTTACACCTACTGGCTACAATTTGTTCTCAGATTAACTTGAGGGCTCAATCATCAACATCTAGCAGAGAGTTGCAAAGAAGGCAAGGGCTTGTCAAGGAGTTGTTGCAGATACTACAGTACTATCTAATTATGCTGCACGATTGGGCAGCTACTCTCATAGCAACAGCGCTGTTTGCTTTGTTATCACCAGGATTGGTGCTGCAAATGCCTGCCAAGGAACGTCCCATCGATTTCATGAACATGAAGACCAGTATAGCTTCCATGTTTGTCCACTTGCTTATTTACGGTTTGCTTCTGATTTTGTTTCTTGTTATTCTTCATGTCCATCTTTATGCCTAGTAGAGTATCCATGGATCAACTGCAGAATTGTAATTTCTGCTCTATCACAGCTAGTTAGATAACTGATCACTAAATCCACTACTCGTGTGTAACTAAGTTTCCTATCCATTTCTCGTCACACGTTTAATCCAGGTGAATAGAATTTGAACTACTCCAAGTTATTAATGTGATCATCTGTATAGGGTTCCTAAATTCTATCTCAAGCAAAGTCTTTCGTAGTACAGACAGCTGCTGATGAAGCTTGAAAGCATCTCTGATCTTTCTTAGCACATCGGAAAGCACTGTGATACTTAATAGAGAGTGATCAACAGGATAGAAACATGAGAAATCAACAATTATTTTACCAATATTACCTACTGTTTCCTGAACAAACAACTACATATATATCCATACAGTGGATAGGCAATGATCTTAATCAATTGTTGGCTCTTTCCATAATATAATTAATGAGTAGATTCATAACAAATTTATGCACAGTTTCTATGTTTTCTCTTGCAATCACAGGGACTTCAACAGATATAATAAATTTTGCTTGAATTAATGAAATGGTACCGGGTGTGGACAAAAGGGAATTCACAGAAACCAACTCTTTTGATTTAATGGAGTAAATTACAAACATATACCAATTATAACAAATGATGGAAACAGATCGACAGAGAATTGAAACAACGTTTTAACAATTAGCAAGTGAAGGAAAAGGAAACAAAATATGATTATATATATTTATATAGTTCTTCCACCTCCATGGACAGGGCAGGTCAGCTATGAGCCAATATACATGTGAACACCAACAGCTAAGAGGAAGATGCACATTAGAGCAAAGTACAGAATAGAGTGAACAAGTATGGAAACTCCACTAGTCTGGAAGTTGCCAAACTCAATGAACCTGTGACGACCTGGCACTTGAACGAGTAAACCAGGTGTTAGGAGTAGAAATAATATTACTGCCACAAACACCGGACCCCAATCTGCCATCTCTGTTAACCTATCTGCTTGCTTGGTCACGTCTGTGTTACTGAAATGAATAGGGTGAAGACTGAAGAGAAGAATATATATATATATATATGGAGTATAGTAAAAGAGGAGATATTAGTTAACTCATAATGGTCAGGACATTGCTTTAAGTAGAAGAAGAACAGATCAAAAGGAGTAATTGAGTAGGAAAAGAGAAGGTTAGAGTAAGAAGGTATTCGGATTCACAGCCCCATCTGAACAAAAAGGAAACTTCCACCTGATTGCTCTTTTTCCATGGACATTTCTTTCTGCCACAAGGAATTGGAACAAGTACGTAAATGACATATACCAAGTCCTCTCCAGTTTTGATTGTACTGCATTAACTATTTCTAAAAGTATTCAAAGGAATCTTCAGTTGCTTACAAGATAGAAATTCCCTTTGTACTTTTAATATACAAGTATTTTCTGTATATATCTCCCAATGCCGTATGTATATTCATTGCTTCTGGGAATTGATTACATTAATTAATAAGTGTTACTTCTAAGGAAGTCCTCATTTCAATAGTCTGCATGTCATCTACTACAAAATACTGCACAAACTACCCAGATTTTAGAGTTCTGGAACCCTCACATTGAACCCTATATTTTTCAGTATTCAGAACTGTAGAATATAAAATGATGCCAATCTCATCCTAACTTGACTTTGATGGGCTTAAGCTCGAGTACCAATTATTAGCGACAACATGTTCCCACTTGCCTTTGTTTTCATATACTGCATCGCCAAGGAAAAAAGTTAGCTAGCGTCGACAGCAGGGTTCGAACCTGCGCGGGCGGAGCCCAACAGATTTCAAGTCTGTCTCCTTAACCACTCGGACATATCGACCGGATTGAGGAGGAAGCAAAATTACCAATTGAAGGGATTGGGTTTGCTGACTACCCAATTATATTACACTCTTCAACAATCTTATCAGTGTGAGGATTATGGGGGTGCTTGCTATATTGAAATGATGGAATGTCTACCTGACTACCTGCCTGTATATGTCTTTCTTATACAAACAGGAAAGAACCAGAAGCTGGTACGTAAGAAATTGTTTAGAAATTTCAAGGTTTAGGATAAGCTCTCTGACTTGGATCCATATAAGAGTCCAATCTTGGCTACTTTACCAAGATCCAAACTTTCTGGTGTTCATCCACACTTTTGTTGTCTTTTATTGTTTTTTTATCTTAAAACCAGGAAGTGTTTTTCATTTGGATCCTGAGATGGGGTTTCAGGATTTCTTTCACTATATATTTAGCAGTTTGTAGATCAAGGTTCAGTGTGGGTAGATACAAGTTGAAAGATAAACTAATTGAAGTAATTCCATCTTTCTTTAAAGAGAATTGTAACAAAAGAGACTGTGTGTTTCCAAGCTTTGGGTTTTATCAGTCTTTAGTATATGATTTATTTCTTATCAGCCGACTCATAATTTGATCAATTATAAACTGCAAGTTGAGATATGATAATTGAAGAGAAGGCTAAGGAGAGGATTGGCAACCGACCAAATTCAATTAACTCCACCAAGATTGTTTAGTGTCTTCTGGGTGGCCCCCTTTCCTTCTCCAAAATTGACATCTTCACATTAAATTGCATAAGAAATTGTCCACGCAGTTGGCATCAAGAAAATGGATATTACTTCTAAACTTACGCATGTGATATATGCTATCAAAATCGAACCTTTTGCTTTAGTATGCTTTCTATAATGGGTAGGCAGTCCATATCTGTCGCCCCACTGGTCTGAAATCTTCTAAGAATTCATTGGAGGCTCCTATCATCATCATATTGCACCACTTGGATAAGAACGAACTACAAGAAGAAGATGATGAAGAACAATGATTATAGGTTGCCTAAGAAGGAAGAACAGGAGCGATGTATTGGGGTCTCCTGTCTTTGGATAATACCGTCCGTTCGTTGCTGGAAAGGGCGTTTTTGTATTCCCTTGTTTCTGTACCCAAAACAAGCAGTTTTGGAGGTAAAAGACATAAAGCTTTTTCTTAAGTTTAAACTTTTTTATAAAAATTTCTTAATTTTTAAATTTGCGAAATACTTTTTAAATTTTTTATTTAAACCCCTTTTATTAGATTTTAGTTAAAAACTAATGGTAAGACACACGAAATATAAACGTCAGGTTGTTTCTCCAACTTTTCGCACACATATTTCAAAGAATGTTATCAGTTTAAATAGACTCAAAAGGACCCATATGCTGATATCAATCTAAACTGATTAATCATAAAACTCTCAAACTGACTACCTGAAATTAGAAATAGAATCGGAATTAGAATCGACATCTCCCATTTAATTCCAATTCAACAGTACTATCACTTTCATCGTATTCTTCAAGTTCTTGAAAACTTCATATTTCAAAGGCTTGGTGAGAATGTGGCTACTTGGTCTTTCATACTTGCAACATACCAACTCAATCTCTCCTTTCTCAACTTGATTTCGTAGAAAATGAAATCGTGTGTCTATATGCTTGCTTCTCCCTTGTGTGACTAGGTTCTTGGACAAGTTGATTGCTGAAATATTATCTAACATAAATCTTCACAGGCACTTGAATTGGAAACAGAATTTGTTTCGTCAAATTGCATATCCAAATTGCTTGATACGCGTTTAAGGTTGCAACTATGTATTCAGCTTTCCAAGTTGAAAATGCAACAATATATTATTTCTTTGATGACCATGAGAAAGTTGTGGTCCCAAAATTGAAACAATATCCAGAAGTGCTTCTACGATCATCAATATTTCCTTCATTGTCCGAGTAGCCTACGATACCACAATTATTAGATGATTATAGGTGCCTTTCATGTATCTCGTGATTCTTTTGGCAACTTGCATATGGGATTGACATGGGAATTCAAAAACCTTGCTAATTAGACCAACTCTATATTTAATATCAGGCCTTTTGCAAGTGAGATACCTTAAAGTTCCAACAATCTGCTTGAAATAAGTGGGATCAACATGTGCTTCATCACCTTCTTTGGATAATTTTGTTCCAACCTCCACATGAGTTCTCACAGGATTGCAATCATGTATATGAAATTTCTTCAAAGTCTCTATAACATATCTCTTTTGAGAAATGAAAGCTCCGTCTTCCCTTTAAACTATTTCCACGTCAAGAAAGTATGACATTAAGCCAAGATCAGTTATTTCAAACTTAAGAATCATAGACTTCTTAAAGCCTTCAATCATCTTGCTATTATTTCCGGTAAATATTAAATCATCAACTTAGAGACATGGTAATAATAAATCACTAGAATCAGTAGCCTTTATATACAAAGCATAGTCAGAAGGGCATTTTGAAATCCAATTTTGTGAAAGAATGAATCAATGCATTCGTTCCATGCTCGAGGTGCTTGTTTCAATTCATATAATGCTTTCTTCAATTTATACACTCAATGTTCACTGCCCTTCTTTACAAAACCTGGTGGTTATTTTACAAATCTTCTTTGAGTGGGTCGTTAAGAACTGCATATTTAACATCCATTTGATGAATTTACCAACAATTTTGCATAGGCAAAGTAATTATGAGTCTAATAGTTTCAATTCAAACAACTGGAGAGAATACCTCCTGATAATCATAACCGGGTCATTAATCGAAGCCTTTTGTCATCAATCTTGCTTTATGTCTGACGCAGAACGGAATGTCACAAATGGAACAAGAACGTTTAGACTCCGTTCAGGAGTTTAATCAATATCGTTTGATTAGACGAAAAGATAAACAAGAGCGACAAGCGATCTTGAAAGAAAGACAAAGTCAAATTCTGAATTGAAAATAAGATAATAATCAGTAGAAAACATAAATAAGGCCTATTTATAATGGCCAAC
>JANIHZ010000008.1:11294603-11309991 GCA_027478365.1 Erythroxylum rufum
AATTAGGGTCGAGCTTGGCCCGAGGTCAATAGGCCAGGCTCGGGTTAACTAGGCATATGGTCGAGTATCAGGCCCAAGCTGCTCAGGCCTGGTCTGGCTCAAGGGCCGACGCATATAAGCAAAACGACATTAATAAGTTAGGTTTGAGCAACTTCTATTGCAATGATAGCTTTGTCACAATGTTAATCTTATGGGACTGAAAGTAAGGCTTTAGCTTTCTAGCAAAAATCACCGTGATTAAAGTTGCGTTCTCTGACTCAATATAACTCATCTTTGTGCCTTGAAAATTTTTGATGGTCTCTGCTTATCGTCTTCCTCTTTCACAACATAAATTGGCTTATAGTTTCTAATGATACAACAATGTATAGATATAACATTTTAGTTCTAGAATGGGTGGATTGTACAGTGGATGTCATAGATACATTTTTAGTTGTTTGAAGGCTTGTTCATATTCATCATCTTGACAAAATTCTAACCTTTTTAGAATTTCAGAGAATAAGAAGTAATTGTCTGTATACTTGCAAAATAACTCTAAGGCTAGCTACCAATATGTTTATTAATCATTGTGTCTATTTCAAAACTTAGGTTTCATCAACAATAACATCTGTATTATGAGGGTAGATGTCAGTATCTTGTTATATTACTATGAAATCAAGAAACTTTCCTATTGAGATTTTGAAGACACTTTTTAGTGCTCATCCTCATGTTAAGTTTCCTAAAAGCATTGAAACATTGATGCAGATATGCTAAGTGATGTTTTTTGCCCTTCCTTTTAACAATCATGTCATCTACGTATACTTCCATATTTTTTTCTAATCAAGGACCGAATATTTTGTTGATCATACACTGATAACCATTCTTCAAACTAAATGGAATTACCATATAGCAGTAGGTTTCTTAGTGATAAAATAGGTGTTTTCCCTCATTCTGCTACAAGCATATCTAATTATTCCCAAAATAAATATTCATAAAGCCAAGTAATTAATGAGAAATGACTTACATAAGCAGAAGAGAGGGATTTTAGAGGAACACAGTTCCATGTCGGTCCAACACAATCTATTTCAATTGACTTTAGCCTCCAACATTTTGATTGACGCATCACCTCGGGGTTTATTCCTCCCACTCACTACCTAAAATTAGAAATAGAATTGGAATTAGAAACAACATCTCCCATTTAATCCCGATTTGATAGTACTATCACTCCCATCGTATTCTTCATTTCGTAAAAACTTAATATTTCAAAGGCTTTATGAGAATGTCGACTACTTGTTCTTCATACTTCCAATATACCAACTCAATCTCTCCTTTCTTACCCATTTTTTGTGTGTCTATTTGCTTGCTTCTCCTATGTGTGATTGGGTTCTTGGATAAGTTGATTGCTAAAATATTATCAAAAAAATCTTCATAGGCACTTGAATTGGAAACATAATTTGTCTCAATAAATAGCGTAGCCAAATTGCTTGACACACGCTTAAGGCTGGAGCTATGTATTCAACTTCACAAGTTGAAAGTGCAATAATAGATTGTTTCTTTGATGACCATGAAAAAGTTATGGTCCCAAAATTGAAATAATATTCAGAAGTGCTTCTATGATCATTAAGATGTCCACCCCAATCATTGTTCGAATAGCCTACAAGACCGTAATTATTTGATGAGGAATAAAATAAACCATGATCATAGGTCCCTTTTATGTATCTAATGATTCTTTTGGCAACTTGCATATGGGATTGATGTGGAGATTCTAAAAACTTTCTAATTAGACCAACTCCATATGTAATATCAAGCCTTATACAAGTGAGATATCTTATAGTTTCAACAATCTGCTTGAAATAAGTTGCATCAACATATGCTTCATCACCTTCTTTAGATAATTTTGTCCTAACCTCCACAGGAGTTCTCACAAGATTGCAATCATGCATACAAAATTTCTTCAAAGTCTTTATAGCGTATCTCTTTTGAGATATAAAAATTCCATCTTCTCTTTGAACTATTTCAATAACAAGAAAGGATGAAATTAAGCCAAGATCAATCATTTCAAACTAAAGCATCATAGACTTCTTAAAGTTTTCAATCATCTTATTATTATTTCTAGTAAATATTAAATCATCAACATAAAGGCATTGTAATAATAAATCACCAGAATCATTAGCTTTTACATAAAAAACATACTCGGAAGGGAACCTTTGAAATCTGATGTTGTGAAAGAAGGAATCAATAAATTTGTTCCATACTTGAGGTGCTCGTTTCACTCTATACAATGCTTTCTTCAATTTATACACTTTATGTTCATTTCCCATATTTACAAAACTTGGTAGTTGTTTGACAAACACTTCTTCTTTGAGTGGGCCATTAAGAAATGTGGATTTAACATCCATTTGATGAATTTTCCAGTAATTTTGTGCAGCCAAAGCAATTATAAGTCTAATAGTTTCAATTTGAACAACTGGAAAGAATGCCTCTTGATAATCATAACCAGGTTGTTGTTCGAAGCCCTTTACCATCAATCTTACTTTATGCCTCTCCACTTCACCATTTGATTTTACTTTTGTCTTGAAAGTCCATTTGACATCAATAGCCTTGTGATCTTGTGGCAGGTTGGTAAGTTCCCATGTATTATTCCTTTCGATTGCCTATAATTCTTCATTCATGGCGTTCACCCACTTGGGTTTTTGAATGGCTTCCTCAAATTTCACAGGTTTACAATATGCAAACATAGTAAAGTGTACCAAATCTCCTTCATCATTAATAGCATTGTTAGACATTACCTTAAAATCTCGTAGCATGACAGATTGTTGGTGATGCCTCATTGGTCTTTCCGCTTATGATATAATGACTTCATTATTTAATGGAGCTACTTCATTTATAACAGGAACATGATAGGATTCTTCTTCCAGAATATGAATATGACACATTTGATTATTATTTTCCTAATCCATATTCTAATTACAAGCTTCATTTTTGGCAAAATCCGCCTCCCTACTCATGTTCACAGTTTTTGTCGTCAGATTGAACAATTTGTATCCACCATGTTTATAGCCAATACTAATTGTCTTCTCTCCTCTATTTGTTCTTGTTTATGCAGGCACTTGACCATAGTCAATGGAACCAAACACCTTCAAATGCTTTACACTTGGCTTATAGCCACTCAATGCTTCTACAAGGGGGATATTTCGAAACCTCATTGTTGGAGTTCTATTTAACAAGTAAACAGAACAAGAGATAGCTTCACCCCAGAAAGAATTAGGAATACCTTTGGTCTTTAACGTGCTCCTCACCATACCCATTATGGACCTATTCTTCTGCTTTGCAATCCCGTTATGTTGTGGAGTGTAAGGAAATGTGACTTCATGCTTGATTCCATATTCATCACAATACTCCTTGAATTCATTAGAAGTAATCTCATCAATATTGTCCGTTTGTAAAATTTTAATAAAAAGTCTGCTATGCCTTTCAACATAAGCCTTAAATGTCTTAAAGTAACCAAAAACTTCAAATTTTTGTTGTAGAAAATAGAGCCACGTCTTTCTTGTAAAATGTCAATAAAGGTAAGAAAATACCTGCTATTGCCATTTGATGCCACACTCATTGGTTCACATAAATCAGGATAAACAATTTGAAATGGTTGTGTTGCATGTTGATTTTTCTATTATAAAGGACAAACTGCATTGTTTTCCGAGAGTATAAGCCTCGTAAAATTTTTTAGGATGATGAATATGCAATCTTTTTACCATATTTTTTTTAGCAAGCAATTTCAGACCTAGAAAATTTAAATGACCAAAACGAAGGTGCCATAACCAATAGTCATCTTTTATAACATCAGTAAGACAAGTGTAATAATCTTTGATAATATCAACTTCAAACATACGATTCTTAGTCAAAGGAGTCTTAAGAATCAGTGTAACTTTTTTTAATCAAAAATAGAGAGTTGGTTGCCATGTAAACTAAAGTCATATCCTTTTTCTATTAATTGGCCTATAATGAGTAGATTATACTTCATATTCGAAACATATAACACATCTGAAATGAACTTGTGATCTCCATTCTTTAACTAGATGAGAATTCTTCATCTCTCGATGACTAATATAGTGCTTTCATATACGAATCTTACTTTGGTATGGACTTATTCATCCTAATCAACAAAGAGTTCTTTCTTTCCACACATATGATCTCGAGAAACCACATGTGGTAGTTTGCTATCTCGTTGGTAGTAGTATCCATTAAGAGAGCATGGTTTCCATCATCATCATCTTCTTATGCATAATGAGCCATATGATTGATTTCTTTATTTATGCACTCATTAGTATAATGCCTATATTTGTGACATGAGTAACATTCAATATCAGATTTATCATACCTTCCATTACCATGTGCATAGCCTCGACCTCTATGATTCAAACTCTCTTAGCAACTCAAATTTGATTTCTAATGCTCCTAATTTTGATTGTCTCTTCCTCTATGATTATTATTATGACCACCACGACTGCCAATATTATTATGATGAACACCTCATCCTTGTCCTCTACCACGGCAACCACCAATCCTTGTTGTACAGCCTTGCTCATCTTAGATGAAAACTTGACTTTTAAATGCTTGCTTTTTGGGCTTTTTAATATGTTTCTCATTCATACGTTGATCATAGGCTTCCAATGTGCTAGATAACTCATTAACTATCATTTCAGATAAATTATGAGCTTCTTCGATTGCCACCACAATATGCTCAATTATGTTATAAGTGATCATACAATCTTCTCCACTTTGTGCTTCTCAGTGTACTCTTCTCTATAAATTTTCATTTGATTTGTCAAAGCAAGAACTTGACTTATATAGTCAGTGACTTTTTTCATATCACTCCATTTGTAATAATTCATACTGATGTCTTAAAGTTTGGAGTCTCACCTTTTTTAACTATGTCTGCTCTTTTGAACGAAATCTCACACTTGCTTTACAGAAGTTGCACCAACTACCTTCTCAAATACTCCATCACTCATTCCTTGGTGGATAAAATACAAAGCCTTCTTATCTTTCTTTATTCCATCGTGATAAGCAATTTGTTGCACCTTAGTTGCACTCTCTGCCAGACTTAAAACTCCATTCTCCACTGTTGTTAGCAATTCATGGTAGTCTTAAAGCACTCTTATTTGGGTGCTCCATCAATTATAATTTTTTCCATCTAAAATAGGAACTAAAACTGGGATCGAGCCGTTCATGGCTATAGGCTCTGATAACAATGTTGTTTCAAGATAAGGAAGAAAAAAACTATAGGGGAAGATAAAAATTTGCTCTTTTATTTCTCTGATTTTCACACGCATATTACAGAGAATGCTACTGGTTTAAATAAACTCAAGACTAACCATAATCTCCTACTTCTATGGGATATAATAGAGACTTATTCAATAATGATATCAATCTAAACTAATCTCCTATTTCTATGAGATATAATAGAGACTTATTCAACAATGATATCAATCTAAACTAACTGACCATAAATTTCTCCAACTGACTACCTAAAATTAGAAATAGAATCAGAATTAGAATTAACAATTCGCTAGCCATTGGAGTTATTGTACTTACCTTATGAAATATACGTGCAATAGCTTTTGGACCTTTTCAATGATGATTTGCTATCTTTTAAGTACAAAAGTCCACTTTTTTCATTTCATAAGACTAAACTTGGGATTAATATTTAATTGGTGTATGATGATCGAGGTATTGATCCCTTACATGTCCAACAACTCCTAAAGCCTCTAACCCTGATCTCTTTTCCTATCCAGGCATGTGTGAATTCCTACCCAACTTTAACCACCTCTTTTGTGGTTCTCCTTGTAACTCTTTCTCAAGGCCTCGATAATCTACAACCTCAATGTTTATGAGCGGGATGCCTTTTCTTGAGGAAAGTCATATTGCACATTCTTGCAGTGGTAAGGTTCTTTTTCACTTTCCATATTCCTTAATATAATAGAAAGTTTATAATTATTTAGTAAGGGCCTATCATAGTCTTGAGCATATAGAGTGATGGTCTGTCAAGTATAACATTGAAGGTTATGGGCCTTCTCATTACATAAAACTTCACCATTATTAGGGTATGTCTCAAATGGATGTCCACTTTTAGTGGGATTGACACCCTACCTTTTACTAAAGTTAGCCTTGCGTAATTCTTATTAAAAAGGTATATGCAGGCCAGAGTTGAGTAGGAGATAAGTCCAAAGTGACAAATACATTATAAAATAGTATATTTATAAAGTTATAATTATCCACGAAGATACTCATCCCCTTAAAGTTAGACATTACAACATTGATGATTATGGAATTATCATTTGGTTTATATAGGCATCCTTAATTAATATCAAAACATATTTCCTCTCTCTTCTACCTTTTAAGTTTAGATTTGTGTATAACATTCACCATATTCAATGACTTTTTAGAGACTTTTTGATTTGCGACTCACTCAACTTCATTCTACTTTCATATTGATGACATTAAAATCGGGAGATTTAAAGGTAGACTATCCATATTGCAGATTAAGAGACCATATTGTAGTTGTACAATGTTGCGCTTCTCTATCAACTTTATGTCTTTGTGCTAAGAATTATCCTAATTACCCTTTATGAAGCAATTCATTATCTTCCTTCTTTAGGTCCCTAAATTCTTTAGTGTATTCGTCATAATCCCTATGAAATGACAATACGTAAATGTATTCTTCCTCCCTAACACTTGTGAGAAAGGCTTTAGGCTATGTTTGGTTGGGGGTTTTATAATGGAATGGAATGGAATAAAATATTACTCCATCATTTAGGAGAAGGTTTTATAATGAAATTGAATGAGATGAGATGTAAAAAGAAGGTTTCATATTACATCTCACTCTATCCTAAACAGTAAAAATGGAAAACCTCTAATTTGAGGGGTTTAGAATAGAACGTAAAATGATAAACATCTTTACAGTATATTATATTATAAACCCTTAATCCAAATAACATTTCACTATATTACATTATGAACCCTTCCATCCCTCTTAAACAACAACTTTCTAATATTACATCCATTTACGTTCCATTCCATTATAAACCATTCCATTTCATTAAAAACTTTACTTCCAACCAAACATAGCCTTAGGAAATCCAATATATAGGTCCTTCTCTTAGACATAGTGCATGAGTCTCTTATAGATGCATTTAAGTGTGGCAAGTCTATTTGACTAGGTTCTTTTTGACATTTATGCTTGCAACTATTGTTCCTTCTTTTCTTGTTGGTCAGCTATAAGTTGCTTCATCACCTACTCTTATTTTGTCAATCATGCAATACGATGAAGATTGTGCAGGTTTATCAAATCCTTTACCTCTTCTAAACAAATAAACCTCTATGTCCTCTTTTATATCTCTTCAAAATTATGAACCTTATTTATTGGATCTCTATATCAGTTTGTGTCTACATAAACCTTCCTCATTGACTATTGTAACTATCGTTTGATTAAATTTTGGGAAATAAGTTGCCCCAATACTGAATCTTTGCATACAACATCATAAGTTTCCTATAAAATTGTACGTTGTTAAAAAATGTTGTTGAATCCTTAAGTCTTTATTTGTTGCACACAAAATATAATTCAAACCAAGACTTAAACTGTGTGAATCCAGATATAGACATATGATGGATAGCCTAATAACGATCCCTTAATGCACTAATCAGTCTAGACAATAAATCTATGCATTTTATTGTATCTAAAGCTTTGTACAAGTCTTTGATCTCCCTGTTAGGCACTAGGTAAATTGTCGGGTAAGTCAAGCCATTGCCTAAGAATTTGAACTTAAGGCTAGTAGCTCATTTATATTTGTCGATGTGATAGGCTTGTCGTTGGATTTTATTGATCCGCTTAAGACATAAGTGATTGTGTTGCGATATAGTGTTGCCTTTTAGAGTCTAGATCCTTTGTCTAATATTACTCTGTTGACTAATTGAAATATGTTGTCATTTTTGCTTAAATTTTAAACGACTCATTCACTCATAACTGCCACAGGCGTGTGACTTGTGTCACGCCCGTGAATTTTTTATTTTTTACTTTTTTATCATTTTAATTATAATTATATGACTATTATTTTAATAAAAATGAAATTTAATCACAGACGTGACACTTAAAGTCACGCCCGTTACTTTTTTATTTTTTACCTTTTTATCATTTTAATTTTAATTATACTACTATTATTTTAGTGATTTTGAAATCTATGTACCAATCTCATGGGTACTGTTTCGTTTCAGCTGGTATTGACTAATACATATTATATTGGTTAAAATATAATACTAATATTACTGGTTAGTATGGTAAATATCAGTTAATATTAGATACAAACTAAAAAATTTAAAACTTTAACAACTACTTTTTTTAAAAAAATCCCTAACTTTAGTCCCAAACTCTCAATCTTGTCTATCTCATGCCACTTCACAACGTAATTATCTCCTTAGAACTTACTTTTCATTGTCATCTTCTTTGTCACCTTTATTGTCTCTATTATGATTGCTATAAATTTATGAAAAAAAATTATTTTCAAGCTTCTATTTTATAAGAAGAGGGACGTATGTTTTTTTAGGAGTTGTCTGGGTGAAAAAGGCAAATGTTCTATTTCTACTAGCTTTGGTTGGTGTTGTTTTGGTTTCAACAACTAATATTAGCTATTAAAATGTGTTTGTTATGTTTATCCCTATCGTATTTGATGAATTTAGTCGTATAGTGTATGACCAAATTGTCATTAGTTAAAAATCCAATAAATCCACAAGTTTAACTTTCAAATTTCACTTAGAGTAGTCACTATATTCATTAATGGGGGAATTATATTTAGGGATGACAATAGGCTGGGCCCGAGCCTGCCCAGGGTGGGGCCTGGGGCCGTCGGATCTGAGCTTGGCCCTGACAAAGCTAAGGCAGCCTGACCCAATTTTTTTTAATAAAAAAGAAAAACGACATCGTTTTATGACAAAACAACATCGTTTTGGAGCTTGGTCAACCCGAGCTTGGCTCGTTAACTTCATGTCAGGCTGAGCTTGGGCCCTTTTGTCATCCTTAATTATATTCATAACTAGTAGTGATGAAAAGTCCTTAAAATGTTCTTCTAAAGTTGGTTCCTACATGGTATTATAGAAAATAATAAAGGAATCATATTGCTTTGTAATACTTAAACTCTCTTTGTAATTGATTGCTCCTATTAACATTCCTCAAGTGTTGTCTATAAAGATAACACGTCATATATAATTAGTTTATAGCAAATTCATATCTCCAATTTTTCAAGAAATGAAATAGAAGGCCTCAATGAATACGTGATATTACAAAATAAGTTATACATAAAGTAAATGATATGTTTTGTAGTTCCTACCAAAACCTAAACTTTTGTATGATGTAAATTTTAGACACTCGTGTTTCCTTCAAATTCAAATAAAGAATAAAGAAAGTTATAAAAGCGTTTTATTTCTTTGATAACTAGAGACCAAGTAGAAATAATTATTTCCTTCTTGTGGTATATGAAATGAGTATTGGACATAAATTTACTATAATGACTTAAAGACTGAACCTAATTTTAAGGAGTTATCTCTTTCTAAAATTCATTTTCTCTACCCTATCACCAAATTCCTTGACCATTTTTAGATTCAACTAATTTAATTTATACCTCTTTTAGCTAACAATATTATGCAGGGTTCTCCTTACGTAATACCAAAGCTAGTTTATTTCCCATTATGCCAACTCTTATAATAGAAACCAAATCTTTATTGGCTACACTTTTCCTTATTTATTCTCTATGCCCTTCCGCTTCTCTAACTCCAATATCCTAAAATTTCATATTCATGCCTACCTCAATCTCCCAATCTATTCCTTCACCAGAGAACTAGGACTTCCCTTTTTAAACCTTTGTTTCCTACCCTAGTAAAATTTCACCACCTCGCTATATTTCTTACCCTAATCCTATTAGGTTAAAATACCCTACCATAGGAGTTTTAGTTAAAGAGGCACCTAGAGCCACAAATGTTGAAACATAAATGTCTTTTAGGTGTTCATAGAAGTAGGTAGTGGGTGAAAATACAATTACATCAAAGCTTAGATTCATCCCACCAACGAATGACTCACAAGTAGTTACTTGTCTCAATGAAATTATGTAAGAAGAAATGATGGGTTCCATCTTTGATAGGCTTCTTCAAAGAAATAGGTCATAATTTCCTCTGGTAGACTATTGGGCGTTAACCTCTTTGAAAAAAAAACAAGGGTTAGAGTAAGTCTTGATTAAAGAAGAAGATATGTTTATATTTAAATGCAACAATTAATCTTTAATAGATAAAATGCTAGAAATTATTCTATAACACGAAAATGACAAATTGATCTTGCTTTAAAAATAGAGCCCAAGCCTAGAAAAAGCCATAAGTAAGACAGGAAACATCCTCGTGATAAAGATTTACCAAAAAAAGTGTTACACAACAGACTGTCAATGCTAACTAGAGGAGTTGTAGATAAATTATCACTCAACATCAAAGCAGCATGGAATATGGAATGAGAGTGCCATAAATGAAAAAAAACCAAATAGCTATACTTTTGGATGTAATACATAGTAAATAGGAAGACCTTATTAGATGTCTTTTGTTAAATTTTGGATTGTAACCTATCAAGGTGTACATTGATCTATTCAATATATTTTATTACTTTCCAAAAAAAAAATCCCCATCAAGTAAGCTATCACAAGGTGTCATTTGAATATTGGTCTACAAAAGGTATAAGTTATTTAGATAGCTTAATTTATAAGCCCATTTATCTTGGTAAATCAATTACAGCTCTAAAGTTGATAGGGTATGCCAAGATTTACGTGGAAGTCCCTTTGAATAAGGAATTACTTGATACAATTAGAATTATGAAGCTTGATAAGGAAGGGAAGCTCGTAAATTAGAAGTTTTAGTTACTTACTAATAGATACCAAATAGGGAAAAAGGACAAAAGGCTTGGGTCCCAGTTGATAAAAAATTTGATGCATGAGAAAGTGCAGAATTTCTAGGGACTCAAAGGAAGAATTTACATGCTAAAACTCTAAAGAATGTTGGGAAGGAAAATAATGATAATACCAAAGATTGCATTCAAGTTTATGATAGGAAAGATGAAGGAGGAGTTATTTCCAATCCCCTTATTACAACAGAAAATGACCTATTAGGGTGCAACCTCTAATTGATATAGATATGATAGTCGAGGAATCACCTATTAAATGGTCACCTACTACACCTATGCTAAAAAACTTAAGAGAAAGCATTGGACCCCTAAAAAAACCAAAGTAAACCAAAAAGTGCTCAACTCCAACCACTTAACTTTGGAACACTCTCCAAGTATCAATAATTCACAATCAAGGAAGCTCATAATTCGAGGAGGAAGAGCCAAATTATCCTCCTCACTATATAATAAACTCGATCACTTGGAACTTATATCAAACCTAAGGAGTAGCAATTGCTTCATGATTTTTACTCCTTAAGAAACAAGTTTTTATTGGCCTCATAGAAACAAAAATAAAAATAAAAGCTCATATTCTTCAAAGAGGAATATGGTTCATTCATAAAAAGTGGATCACAATTAGCAAACATGTTGAGCACTAAAATGATAAGATTATAATTGCCTACAACTTTGAGCATATTCAGATACTATATAACACATAATCTGACCAATACATCCATTACCAAGTTATTCTCATAAGAAGAGTAATAACAATGGATATAATAGTGATTTATAAAACAAATTTAGACTCACAAATAAAGAAATTTTGGAAATATTTAATGGCTCTAAAGGTGGAAAACATAACACCTTAGATTCTAATGGGAGACTTTAATTGTACATTTTCATCTCAAGAAGTGCAAGGAGAAATAACTAACCTTAAGTACTATCTTAAAGAGTTGTTAAAATTTCTTGGCTAGATAAGAACTACCAAATTTTAGGTTTAACGATAATGTGATTACATGGAGTAATAACTAGAATGCAGAATAACTTTTAGAAAGAAATTAGAAAAATCTATGGTGAATTCATATTGGCTTACAAACTTTCATAATAGCTATGCATGCTTCAGTAATTAGCTATGCTTTAACCATACACCTATTGAAATTTTGTTAAACAACTTCTAATTGAATAAAATGATATCATTTAAATTTGTTAACTATTTGGTTTTCACATCTAGATTGAAGCAAGCAATGAAGAGGAGTTTAAACAAATAGGTTTATGGAAATAAAGCTTATAAGTGTTTGATAAGATTAAGGGCCATTAAAGAGGAGCTGAAATTGCTCAACAAAACATTTTATTAAACTAAGGAAAATTCCAATAAATGTTTTAATGATAACAAAATATAAGTACTATGAATGAGTTTATTGTTTTGATGAGAAGGACATGAAAACAAGATATGGTCATAAAGATGGTTTATGAAGTTGATAAAAGAAAAGTTGAAGTTTATAACCTTCAAAGTTAAAATCAAGTTAAGAATAAAAGAAGATTAAGGCATATCGTCATTTTACATTATGTATTATTTATTGTAAGGTCACCTTGTTAGTTTGGTAATCTTAAAAGCTCACCATATATAAACATTTAATATCACTTTATTGCATCAGTCTTTTCTTCATTAAGAGGCATTGAAACTTTTGGTTTTAATAGAAAAACCTTTTGATCTTTAGGCATTCTTCAGGGAACATTTTGGGAAGTATTTAAATAATGAATGTATAAAACAAATTGATTTTTAGCATTTGAAATTGCCAAAACCATTTTTTTTGGGGATTGATCAACCTATATGGATCACTAGTAAACCAATATAGGTTAAAGTTATTAAATTTAATATACTGAGAGTTTGTTGCAAATTTGGTTGATGTATAGGTCAAATGTGTCATATTGGTCGACCAATATACTTACAAGTTGACCAGTGTCTTAATGGCTACTGAATTTGTACATTTAATAATGGTCGATCAATATGCTATACAGGTTGACCAGTGTACTATAACAAGCCATTGTAATGACTTGTGTTTGGATCCAATGTGATACAAGAAGCTATGGCAGCAATGGAGATCAAGGTTGCACATGCCAAGACATGCTTACTTTGCCAAGCGGACCTATTACAAGGCAACGTGCAGCAAGCCACAAGCAGTTCAATGGTTTGTTCAAAGTCACATTACATCTCACCTTGATGACAAGGCCGAACCATCCATGGAGAATTCAAGTGGAGTAGTAAAGCTTGTGATTCTTCTAGAAAGGGCGTGTGGAGGGGCTAATAATTAGCCAAATTTCAAGACAAGTTCAATTACTCTTATGGGCTTAATTTAATACATTGGGCTTGTTGGACCCCAAACTTTTTTTGGAAATTAGAAAATATAAAATGATATAAAATGAGAAAATATAGTATGATTTCTAGAAATAAATGAAAAGTATAAAGGAATCTATGAGCATTTGATGAAATGAAAGACATTGGGTTTTCCTTGAAATTTGCTCATGCTTGATAAAAAGATGTAGTATATGTATTGTGTGATAGATGTATTGTGTTTGATGAGAAAAGAATTGATGGGTTTTGATGATTTTGGGTTTTGAGTAGATTAGTTTTGGTTATGAAAGTTAAAGTGAATAAGAGGATTGAAATGGAAGTTGAAAAGCAAGAAGTGATTAGTGGAAGTGTTAAATTTGAAAAATTAAGAAAATTGACTTTTGGAGATAAAATGTTTGACTTGAGAGTTGACTTTTTATTTGAGGCAAAATTTGAGAAAATGACCTTCTGGAAACTTGTAGCTCCTGTCAAGAGCTTTCTGTAGCCATAAAGTTTGATATTTTTCGATATCGGGAGTGAGAATTATGATCAGTCAAAGTTAAGTATTTGGAGTTTGACTTTTGAGGAAAAGTTGACTTTTTGATTTAGGTCAAATTCGAGAAAATGATTAACATGAAACCTGTAGCCTCTGTCGAGAGCTTTTCGTGGACATAAAGTTTGCTATTTTTCGATGTCGGGATTGAGAGATATGATTTTTGGGAGATATGCTTTGTTTTGAAAATGTTATTAAGTATAGATTTGTGTATTCTATGCTTCGAGGCTACTCGCCGTATGGATTTAGTCGGAATTGGAAAAAGTGGATTTACTGAAAGTTGTAGCTTGTATTTCGATCTTTCCGACGCCATAAAGTTTGAAATTTTTTGATATCGGGGCTAGGAGTTATGATTTTTGGAAAACCCATTTTGTTCTTGGGTTTTCAATCCGACCCTTTTGTAATCGTTTGCTCATAATTCCTTCGTCCGACATCCGATTGATTTGATTCTCAAAGCGTTGAATTCCTAAGACAATTAATTTCATGAAAATGAAGAATTATGAGTTTTAGGAGATTAAATGGAAAGAGATTGATTGAACCAAAGTAAAAAGTTTGGTTATAGGTTATAAGTTGGATAAGTTTCTGAACATGGTTCAGTATTTTGCGAAATTCGGGAGCTGTGGAGCTCCAATTGAGTCGATTCTTGAGGCCAAATAAAATTAAGATATGGGGATATGAGTATGTGAAGGACTTGAATTTTAATTTAGTCCCGAAGATTTGTCAATTTCTGGAATTAAACGCAGTTTCGGATTTTATGCAGGTCCGTTAGTAATTCGGCCATAACTTCTTTGTTTTAGATCCGAATTGAGCGCGGTCAGTTGCGTTGGATTCGTATGAGCGAGAGGAACAATTCTCTAGAAGGAAGTTTGGATAAATTCCTTCAAATTGATAGTGCGAATCAAACCGCAAGTAAGCATGACTTTAAGCTTTGAATGGAGGGGCAAAATGGTCAATTTGTTTCCATTTTAATGACATGGCATCAAAACTCATAAGGCATTGTCGTTTTAGAAAGGGGCTGACTTCTTTTATCAGCCATTTACGAAAATTAGAAGGAAAAATAGAAAGAAGAAACGATAGAAGAAGAAGAAGGAAAGAAGAGAAGTGGCCGTCGATGGTGGAAAGAAGAAGAAAGATGAGAGTTTCGGATTTTTAAGGTTCCAAGCATGAGTTTTCATAGATTCAAAGGGGAAAACATGAAAGAGGATGAAAGATTGCCATTGGAGCTTAAGGAAATTCGAATTGTAGAGAGAGAAGGTAAGAGATGAACATTGATCTTTGAGTTTTTCTTGAATCTTTGGTTTAAAATCATGGAAAATGATATGGGTTTGTAGATGATGAAGTCAATTTTGATGTTTATGCCTTAAGTGAGATTTAATTTTGGTTAATTGAGTGATTAGGATTATGTTAAAATTTTAAATTGGGGGTTTTTGAAATTGATGGTTTAGATAGCTTGAATTAGTGATGAATTTGAGTTGTATGAAGTCAATTTTGATGTTTATGCTTTAGGTGAAGTTTAATTTGAAAAATTGTAAATTGGGAGTTTAGGCCAAATTCAAAATTT
>JANIHZ010000008.1:11323557-11335785 GCA_027478365.1 Erythroxylum rufum
ACCAAAGGGACAATTCCTTAGATTTGGGCAGATCCATATGCGGGGGCCACTCCCCTGTGGGCTTCGGAACCCACCTAAATTTGGACAGATTCATATGCGGAGGCTACTCCCCTGTGAGCTTCGGAACCCACCCAAACCAGTTCCAATTAAACGGAACCTAGGATCTTCCCGTTGGATAGTCCAAACAGAATCTAAAATCTGTCAAAATGTGCAAAGCATAAAGCAACTGGTGACAGACAAAACAAAAAAACGAAAGAAAAGCTATAAGCCAGAAAAACGTGGCGAAGAGCCTCAGCAAAACCAGACAAGGACAGAATCGTCAAAAAAACACGAACATCAGGGGCATTCTGGTCCGATAAGAGTGAAAAACAACAAAGCAAATCTGGCACATATATATATCGCAAAAAAGTTAGAACCCTTGAGACCACAGATTACCAATTCGAGAAACTAGAGATGGACGCAATCGACTCCGTGTTTGATCCACTGAGGGATTTCGCCAAGGACAGTGTTCGTCTCGTCAAGCGCTGCCACAAGCCCGATCGCAAAGGTATTTCCTCTTTTCGAACTTGAAAAAACTCGAAATTTGATGAAAACAGCTTTTCGTGAAGAATTGATCTTCTCTGTTTGGGGTTGATGCAGAGTTCACCAAGGTGGCTTTTCGTACAGCAATAGGGTTTGTGGTGATGGGGTTTGTTGGTTTTTTCGTCAAGCTTATTTTCATCCCTATTAACAACATTATTGTTGGGTCTACTTAGATTCAAGCTGGGGTAACTTCATATTTTTCCTTCTTTATATGCGCTTTTCGATTCAAAATTCGAACACTTACTTCTTTATATGGCTCTTTGATCACTTTATGCTTTGTTTTGCTTTGAAATTTCATTTTGTTTTTGGGTCTTGTCGATCAAATACCTATTCACATATTGAGCACTACGACTTCGTGTTCCTAGTTTAGGGTCTCCACTCGTTATCGTTGACTTTATGTTGCTATTTTCTTTTTGAAAAACATGTCCCTGTCATTTGTCAATAAGAAATATGGAAAATTGACTGTCAATAACAGAGTTTCCATGCCCACATACTACATCCTCCACTTTCTCACTCCTAATAAGATATGGTTTTTTTTGTTTGGAAATAGCTACTAAGATATGTTGATATGCATAATTATACTACTGGAACTTGGAGGCTCCGATAGTTTTCCTGATGCCAGAGGTACTATTACTTAAAGAATGTAAAGATTATCCGTTTATTAGTTTGTTGGTTGGTTTGAACCTAAAGTGTAATTAGAGTATATAGCCTGATAGGGACAGTCTTTGGATTGAATGGTACATAGGTTTGAATTGAAGATTTCTTTGTCAGGCTAGCTTAGTTAGGATAGGAATTAGTTCCTTTGAATCTACATCCAACTTTTGTAATATGCTGGGTTACATTACAACCACTTGTAGGTGAACTTTTAAAACTTTTGGCGACTTATAGTAATGGACTTTTACGGAAATAGCTTACTTCACAAGATTTTTTATAAGATCACTCTTGCTATGTATTTGTAGAGAGCAGTAGCCCTCTTTTATTTTAACCTGCAATACTCAAGGGACTCGATTCTACTAACAGATCCAAATTGCTGCATTGTAAATGAGGAGTGCTTGCATATTTCTCATCGTATTGTGCATATCCGAGATCTCACTGATGTCTTGATACTTATTAATCATCATGAAGGGGATTATGTGAGATGAACAGAGATGCTAACTGTTTATTTTGCAGTTCACTTTGGATGGCCTTGTATCGAGGACTGCAGTTTGACCAGCTCAATTATATTTAAGGGGGGAGAATTTTTACAATTTTGTGGACTGTAGCATCGTGTTTCCTTTTCCGATGAAATTTGTGTTAAAGAATTAGAAATGTTGAGGATAGTATGGATCCACTTGGTCTTTCTGATATCCTACCATCTTTTATGTGGTGATTGTTATTTTTTTGGCCCCAAATTCAGTATATGATCTATTCTGCATTGACTTCAGCTCAACTAAATGTTTGGCAACCATCTTAAAACTGTTAAACTAGTATTACTGCCCTTGGACGTGGCAGCAAGTACATCAATACATTTATTTAACAGAGTTGCTTAGCATGACCCAAACCAAAAAGAAAAAGAAAAGAAGAAGCAGCGGACAGCCAACTGGAGCTGCATATAATATATGGCGGTGCCATTTTATTCTTCAATTTGCTAGTATGCCCCTTGGATTGCACAGTTTGATTGTACGGTCACTGTTTTGAACTCTCTTTGACCATTTGGGCACATTTGGAATTACACTCTACAGGCAACAGCCGAATAAAAGAGATTGAGATAGCCAATAGTCAACAGGCAGAGGATCAATCTTACACAACCCATAATCAAAGGGACGTCATATGTACATGATCAAAAAGAAAACAGCATGGTCCTTTCTAGGGCTGACAAAGGGACATAACGTTTGGTTTCAATTTCAAGTTTGTAAAACGTAAATGCACTACCAAACTTACCTACTTATTTATTAAGAATGCCTAAGTAGAAGTGAACAACAAGCTGTTACAATCTTCTCAACTATAACAGCTTTCTTTTCTCTGAAGAACATATATTTAATGTATATCAATCATGTTAGAAGTGTGTGTGGGCTGGGACATCATCCTTTCAAAATGATTTGGATCGCCACTTTCTATCTTTTACAACCAAAAAGTTATGTGGTCCTTTCTCTTCGGCCATGTATTAATTGCAAATGATGCAAGTTAGACCAACAAGTTCTTGTTTTTGGGATGATAATCATAATAGTGAGCTTACTTGTTAGGTGAATTTCTTCTCTCAATATTAATTATTAATTTAATGAGATCCGATATCTAGTTCTTCAAAGTTGACATCTTTTTTCGTTCCCTTACATCCGAAGAAAGCGTGTAATCTGTAGGTGGAGGCTTGACATTCCCTGCAAAATTTGCACAGGAATAGCCGTGATTTCAGAAACTTTCCATCAAAAAAAGGAAAGGGCGTATTACATCTTGCATGCTTTACCTCATTAGCGATAGAAACAGATTACCCTCATGCACCATTCCCTTTCTCATCTCAATCGTCTCTTCTTCACATTTCATTAGTTTCTTTCACACCACCTTTTTTTTTTTTTTTTTGGAGAAAGTAACATTTCACAGCACCATATCAAGATTAATGCTTTCCACTTTTCTCACCTAGCTTTCCCATTCTTTCTTTGTAAATAACGCTATATATAATTACCTTATAAATAAATTTATTGCCACCTTCAATGAGAGATCAGGAGAAACTACTTCAAATGAAGAAACCCCAACTTCCCTATATACTCACCAGGAGTAGTAACAATCGCCACGGTACCTTGACAGAAAAGCCATGGCTCGTCCCTCTGATTATCGCCGCCACGTTCACTGTCGTACTACTCACCACCACCAAATTTTTGTTCAACAAGAGATCCTTCACCAACCATTTTCTCTGCTCCTTATCAAGCGCTTACGTCACACCGGAGATTACCGAGTACACCACAACACCGACGCAGCTCCTCGCAATCCTCCACTACGCCACTTCACGTACCGTCCCTCAGCAATCTTACGACGAGATCCGCCTCTCTTTCGACGTTCTCCAATCCATTGCTCCATGCAACTTCCTCGTCTTCGGACTTGGACATGATTCTCTTATGTGGGCATCACTGAACCCAGGTGGCACTACATTGTTTCTCGAAGAAGATCCCAAATGGTTGCACAAGATTATCCAACGTGTCCCTACATTAACAGCACATTTAGTGAAGTATCCGACAAAGCTGTCCGAAGCAAACAAGCTTCTGTCTACGTACAAGAAAGAAGAAGACTGCATGCCTCCAAAGGCAAGGCTAAAAGGCAACAAACAGTGCAAGTTGGCTCTAAGTACGTTGCCGGAGGAGGTGTACAAGAAAGAGTGGGACGTGATAATGATAGACGCGCCAAAAGGGTATTTCGCGGAGGCTCCGGGGAGGATGGGGGCGATATACACGGCGGCGGTGATGTCGAGAGGAAGGACAAGGGCTGGGGTGACACATGTATTCTTGCATGATGTGGACAGAAAGGTAGAGAAGGCTTTTGCAAATGAGTTTTTGTGTAAAAAGTATCTAGTGAAAGGTGCGGGGAGGCTCTGGCATTTCGCTATACCACCTGCTCCTGCCGCTTCCAAATTCGTTGAAAATAATTCTAGTTTTTGTTGAGGGCAAGACTAAATGATAAACATAGAGTTTAGGATTGTTCTGCTGTATGAAAGGATGAGATTTTCCGTCTTTGAATGCTTTTAATCACTGGTAACCAAAAACTGAAGAAAGAGCAGTTGGAAATTGGATTAATCGAGCATCTATATATTCATGTGCCTTTTCTAATGTTATACTTCTCTGATTTTTCTTGTCATCAACAAAGTTATTGATTTTAAATACGTAGCACTGATTTTAAATAACTCGTATGAATGGTTGAAAATAAAAAAAAAATAGAATAAAAAAACCGAAATAACAAAAAATCAAAATAAATTCTTAAAAAAATATATTAACCAAAAAACAAAAAGAAAGAGAGACGGAGAGAAAACACGCAATAAATAACGAGAAGAAGAGGTAATGTCATGATGTTTGATTATTGTTTATTGCAATTGACTTGAGCGTTGAGCTAATACCCTCACTTTTGTAAGGGGCCCACTAGATCCCGTAGGATATCATAATAAGATGACATCATTGATACCAAAGCATGATGCAATGAGCACCGTCGGATTATTTTATAGCTCCAGTCAAAAGTCAAAACCCGATTCCATAGCAAGGAAGTTACCAGTGTAGATACACTAACACGTGGACTTTTCAAATCTTTAAAATGGATACTCAGAAAGCGGCAAAATGCTTCCCTTTATTGATGGTATAAGATCTACAATTTGTGATGTTATCATATCTTCATTTTATATGTATATATCTAAAAAAGTTTAATGGTATGTAATTTTATCTTTAACTAATAAAAAGATTGTTCCTAAATAACCCAATATTTCTTAACAAAGGAAAATTATCAATTTTTATTTGGTTCAAAAACAAGACTGGAGCTTTTTAAATTTTCTTTTTTCATATGAAACTTTATTTAAGGGTGAAAAGTGATTAATTTTGTTGAAATTGTGGTCGAATTTATAATAATATAGTAAAAGAATAAATATAATTTTAATAAAAGGTCAATATGAGAAAATCTTGCAATTCTACCCCTGCATTAAACCTCACAATAACAAGAATATTTAATAAGAATCTTATTGTTAAGCAGAGTCAAGGGAAATTAAGTAATATACAGTCTAATTCTTAATTAGTAGAGAGGCTGAGAAATTAAACCCTCGTAATTATAAATATTCATACAAGGAAAGACTTGTTTTGTGTGTATTTTGTAAGATCTAGTCCCATGATTAAAACGAATTCATTATGTTTAGAACATGTGGCCTAGCTGTTAATCACCAACAATATATATAACTTATTAGACAATTAGTTACCTAAAAGGACGTACTTTTTACCTTAAAGACACGTTCTTTTGTTGGGAGTTCTATGACACGTCGTCCTAAGATTCGGGAATCTCCTAAGGTTTAACTATTTTTTTAAAAATGCCAATCTAATTTCTAAAATGTAGTGTTTCCAATTCGTCTAAATACTTCTTTATTTTTTAATTTGTATATTTTTATTTATTTATCGTTTCATTATTATTTTTTGTTTTATTATTATTATATTATTTATTTTCTTACTTAATTTATATTTTATTATTATCTTTTAGGTATTTTATTTTATTGTATTTTATTTATTATTATTATTTTAATATGTATATGCACACGAGCACATATATATTCATCATGTGAGTTTATCGAAAACAATATCTCTATTATAGTGGTAAAATTGTGTACTATAGGATCTCTTCAGATTTTATGTATCAGCGAAACTTTTACTAAATTGTTGTATCTTTATTTATTAAGAGTTGTGAGTACTTATTTTCTTTGTTCTTTATCGAATTTGATACTTATTGAAAACCCTTTTTATGACATTGAAATACTTACTACGCGTTTGGTTTAAGTACGAGGTTGGCTACAGATATGGGTATAATAGTAGAAGAGGATGGAGATGGGTATGGGTATGAAAAATAAAAAAAAATAATGTTTAGTTTGTAACTTGGGTTTCTGTATTAATACTAATAATGTTGTTTGGTTTGTTGCATTAATGATAATGAAAAATAATGCAATACCATTTTTATCCTTAATAAAAATGAAAACAATTTGCCCTTCATATGTTTATTGGGGCTATCTCTATATGTTTGTAAAAAAATTAATCAATTTTGTCAATAAATGTTATCACAATTTTCGAGCATTAGATGAGTTATATGATCATTTGTCAACAGAGCTGCATAATGCCAACGATACAATTGCAACTATATTTCTAGAAAATATACCTGGAGGCGCAGAACAAAAAGTTCCTTCATTGGTAAGACACGATAAGACATGATGGGAGATCGTAAAGAATTGAGAGGCGATAAGGAAGTAAAGCGGATGGTAGGACAAAGGCTGGGGATAAAAAAATAAAAAATAAATGTGATAAAAACTTAGATTGGAATGAAAACTCGATATCCAACCCTCCTTTGTGGGTTTAGTAGATTCCCAAATTTAATGGAATAAATCCATTCTCCTATAATTGAAAACCTAAAGCAAACGCTGATTTTTACAATTATTCCATTCATTTGTTTCCAAACCTTCAAACCAAACGCCCTCTTAATAAATTTAATATTCAATTCCTTACAATGTATAAATCAATTCTCTTATATATATAAAAGCTTTTTTTAATATATTTCAAATTTGTTTATACATTTTCTAAAATTTTATTTTTAAATAAGATATTTTTCACTTGAATTGGAGTCTTATTATAAAGGAGGAAAAGCAAAACATTGATTCTTGGTTGTTACTAACAAAAAGCTACAATCATTCAACTAAATCTACATCAATGTTTTGTCCAATAACTTTGAATGGAAGTCTAAAGTTCAAACACTTTGTATTGATAACTTTTGAAGGATCCGACAAGGTATGGCATAGAGAGACTAATTACTACCAAGACCTCGTAGAAATTAATCTCCATAGCTAAAATCTTTAGCTGGAGTCAATTCCTCAGGCAATGCTTTCTTCATTTTCATGATTATACATAATTTCCTCTCCACCGGAGTCCAAATCGAAATTAAAATGTCACATTTTGTGAAATGCGGAGACAATCATTTACATGTAGCTAAATGTTTTTTAGGCAGAATTAATGTTTACATTTGAATATACATTAACATTTTAATATTTTAGAATATTAAAAATAAATTCTAATATTTTTAAAACTAAGAAATAAATATAGATATGACTTATTCAATTTTTGTACAACTTTATTAATGGCGTGATAAATTTATGGGTCTTATAATAGACCAACCTATAATTTTGCAAAAAAAATTATTTAGATTGTCTTTATAAATTTAATTAATTTAAAATAAAACTAGTTAATTATAATTTAAAATATAATTATAATTTAATTAACTTGGTCTAATTTAACCCTAGTCTAATTATATCATAATCTACTAAATTTTCAAATTATTAAACCCTAACAAATTCAAAATTAATGTATCCAATACACAAGATTCTCCGCTTTGTGGAGGTTTGGAAAGAGTCATAGTGTACGCAGCTTTCTCTTCGTATTTTTACAACAAAACTGTTTTTCGCAACTTAAACATATAACTTTATAATCACAAAGGAACAACCAGCTCACCCTAATTTATAGACTTTAATTTATTGTATGTTTAAGTTTACTAAAAAATAATATGATTTGTCATATTATGAGGAAATTATTTTCTTCTAATTTTTCATTTATGAAGAGTTTGATTTAGATATTTTAGAAACTATTTTAAAATCACCCCACCATCACACGAGTCCTCTTCTCTAGAGCACCAATACTCTGCAGATGATGTGTTTTAAATTCAAATTGTGTTTGAATATAAACGTTAGAGTCAAAATTTACTCGTTTTACCAGGTTTCTTGTAAGTGCAGAACGTTTGAAGTTTCCATGCAAGTGTGACGGACCTGTCCAGCTGTTTACTATGATGGTATGCTATTGTCTTGACCAGTCATCATTGCCTACTTAGAATCCAACGTGTCCTAATTCACTCCTCAAACATGGTAATGAAATTGTAACGAGATAAGGGGCTTATTAAACATTTGGTCACCAAAAAAGTAAATTAAAAACCATTGCAATCATCAGTTGGATTTCACAGCAGAACAACGAACGGAGGACACTGTTTGATGCAGCCCTGCGTCAATTTTTTGAACCCGGAATACACACAAAAGAATACACTATGAACATATAATACATCGATGAAAAAGGTAACCATTTTATCAAGAAATCGGTTTTTCTCGACATACACGGAAGAATGGACAAACCTACTGAAACAGAGCAGAAAGAATGTAATGTAGTTTGCTAAATTATCATATCAAGAGAATGTACGTGGGGGTAAGTGGTTGATGGTTGTGAGGTTGGTAGAAACAGTGGTCGTGCAACAGGACTCCGAGCTACCTGATCCTCGAGGAAATTAAAAATCTTGAAATAAAAGAGGAAGGATGATCTTTTGTAAAGATAATCTGATACAGGTTCAAAGCAATAATAAAGCAGAAATGAGCATGGCGAGATTCAAGAGGAAGATGCATGCAGCAATTCTAGGGGGTCCATTTGATGTGGGAGCTGGTGACGTAGTTCCGCCAGCAGGAGGGGTTCTGGCCACACCATCGGGCAAGGGTGACTCGGCAACATCAGATATTGTTAGCACAGGGTTTGGAGGCTCAGCAGGTGGCATGGCACTTGGTTGCATTAGTTGGAAGAGACTGCCCGGCAGAACTGGAGCCATGCAACTTGGTGTACTATTGCCCAAGTTCGAGCATTGATTCCCTGCAATACGTAGGAGCAACAACATTCAGTCAATAGCAAGCAAAGACAACAGCTATAGACTGCCTACCACTAATCTTGTTCGGTAACCTTGAACAACCTCTGACCAGTGACCACTTATGTGTATTATGAAAAAAATTGTTACTGGTAGTGCAATATCAACCTGGAAACTTTAAGGATACAACGATGGGTTCTATGAAGATAAAGTCTTAATATATGCACAGAATCTAAAAGTTTATATATAAATAAGTTACATGGGCAACTTACGTTTGTATCTAGCTGATGTATATGGGAAGTCTGTGATAACACCATCAACACCTGCTCCCTGAACATGATTGTTAATTTCCACCGTAGCATCCGAGAAGAAGTCCCATGGTTGAGAGACAAACTCGTTGCTTAAGGTCTCTACATAAACTGGCAGATTAGCTGAATGCAGTTTTGGTACGACGTCACTCCTAACCCCAGTGAGGTATTGTTGATTCTCAGGAAAAACAGAGCTCTTGCTGACAACAACAGAAGTAGCAAATGTCTTTATGTCCTCAATGGCAGAGTCAACTGCACCTCGAATATCCTCATCAACTTTGTATACACGTTCATAATTGCTCTTCTCCTTGATTTTCATTAGAACAGAGCTACTAGAGGATTGAATCATGACTCTTTTAGCTGTCTGATTGTCATAACCTGCTTTGCTCACGGCATTGAGGACAGCATCAATTATAGGCAACTGTTGCTCTATGAGATAAGCTGCATTCTGAGAGAAGAGATAATAGAACTGTAGTCAAATGGAATACACCTTCTTTATTCTGTTGTTGCATTACAAAAGCAAGATAATAAAAAGCGGTAGACCCTCCTACAACAGGGGGAATGGGATGGGAAAGACAAAAGAACTAGAAGAATGAGAATCATCAAAGATTTGTTTTTCTTTTCTTCTTGTTTTTCATTTTGTTGAGGGGAGTGTTGGTGGGAAAGCTAGAAAAGAAATTAGGATGATGCAGTAAGAACGAAGTACATAGGGTATTGTGATTTTACTAGTCTCCCTTCCACCTCAAGTCATAAAAGAAAAGAGAAAGAAAGCATAAGCAACATATAGTGAATTGCAGACTGAAGGCACGATTTTATGCTTGTAATACAAATGGCAAAAGTAGCAAAAACAGCTTCTATAAATTGAGTACATAACTCTCCTACTTCAGATACAGGATATTCAAGACATAAATAATTATATTATGGAAGAATAAAGGCCTCACCTCAATACTGATCAACACACCAGAAAGGGAGCTAGAATTTTTTGCCAAGTCCAAAAATTCAGAGAGTGTCAAAAAATGTCCTGCATCTTTGAATTTTGGATTACGGTAGAGGAAATATTTCGAATAAGGGTTTGATATTGCAGCTGTAATACAATAAGGAAATGTGAATATAAGGATCATACACTGTGTAACATAAATAACAAATAACTACTGATATATTTGCATAAAATTGCTCAAGCAGATCTCAGAGGCAGAACAATAGGTAAGAGAAATTTATAACAGGATTAACTTACGAGTTAAACCCTGAATTTGAGTCCATGTCAAGTTAAAGGTGAATATTCCACTTCCCGGCTGAATCTGTGGAACAGTTGTGGAAAGGCTGCTGTAATTTGTTCGAAGAACATTTGTACTGTTGATAAGATTTATAGAGCTCATGCAAAATGGTATTCCTTCTTTTGACATTTGAACTGGACAATCAATCACATCTGCACGATCTGATATAGCCTTATTGTATGCCAAATCAGTGCAATCAGGGTAGTCTCCACTTGCGCCATTTTTTGAGATGACCAAAAGCTTCACTGCAACATGAAAATGATGAAAATAGGTCAATACTAATGTCAACAATCGGATTGCCATGAACTTTGAAACTTTCTTTTTCTGTTGCAAGCAGCACAGAGCAATGTTTACCATTTTCTGAAGCATTGCTCCCTAGGTGAGCAAAACAGTCTGCAAAAAAATATGTGAAATTAGCAAGTTAAATAGAATTAACAAGAAAGAGCTTAAGGAATGATTCTAGAATGAAAGCAGTCACAAATTGATAAAATTTAACTAATGGACGACCTGCAATGGTTGTTATATTAGAGATAAGGAAAGGATGAATCGACCTATAGCCTCTGATGGAGTTATAGGAAAATCAGACAGCACACCATCCACAGAGAAGTCTCCATTATCAACAAAATTCAAATATTCAGTAATTGGATCGTAGCTGTAATTGTAGCTTAAAGGAACATCATTATAAAACTCTGAAGCATATACTTCTAGTCCTTCCTTGTGGGCATCTTGAACAATCGAAGTATGAGGTTGCAAGTATAATGTCCCATCCACTGGCCATATGTAAGTCTTTGGAACAAGAATCCCAGAGGCAAATGTCTTGATGAAAGTTAAATTCTTTGAAAGGGAATTATATGTCTGGTTCATTGAGGGCTCAACATCATTGGGTCCAAGAAACCGGAAGATCAACTTAGTTATTCTTGGGTTGAATCGTGAGGCAATACTTCGCAAGAAACCCACCTCTGGAGATGAGATAAAGTTAACTACCACAGTTCTTGATACTGTAAGGACATAGCTCCTCATACTCAAATTGTGTTGTGAAAAAAATAAATCATGCTGCAAATGAACAATAATGTTATTTCAGTTAAGTAATCGAATACATAACACATTGGACCAAAAAATAGTCACTTGCAGAATGGCAATAAATCTTCAGAAATACATCCAATATTTACCTGAATATTCAACCATAAGCCCTTTGGTTTTAGTGAAGCAACTTCTTCAACAGTTAGAATTGGGTCACCATCAAACAATGAAGACCGTGAACTGATGCCCTGAACCACTGTTATGTTAGGGAAAGAAGAAGGAAAAGTTATCAGATTTAGTATGTCAGGTCATAACCAATTTATATGAGCATGGCAGCAAGCTGACTGTTTTCAATAAGAAGATTTCGTATACTACCTTTCCTGCTGCCGAGGGCTAAAGGATACAATTTACGGCTCCCCATTAGTCAGAATCGATTATTAATTAATTCATTCATTCATTCAAGTGGCAGTACTTGTTGCAAGCCAAGTGACCTTGTTATGAAAAAGAAAAGCTAAACAACAATGATAATGCACAGTTCTCATTGCCAAAAATCAAATAAATTATTCAGGAAGGTTCAAAAAGAAAATAGATGACCAGACTGCTATTATATAAAACTAAAAAGCACACAGCTAGTTGACTTAAATCATGTAGATTCTGGCATGATCAACCAACGAAATAGTTCTTTT
>JANIHZ010000008.1:11365900-11380262 GCA_027478365.1 Erythroxylum rufum
ACCTCATATCTTCTTACTCCTAAGCCCAAATATGACATGTTATACCTTAATGAAAAGATCAAAACCTAAACTACAATATTCAAGAGACCATTTGGTCAAATTCTAGCTCCATGAGGGACAAAACTTCACTCAAAATTTCTGCCCACATATTCCACTTTGACATCATGAATTTTTTTTTCAAACCTTATATCTTCTTACTCCT
Source organism: Erythroxylum rufum (assembly GCA_027478365.1). Lineage (NCBI taxonomy): Eukaryota > Viridiplantae > Streptophyta > Magnoliopsida > Malpighiales > Erythroxylaceae > Erythroxylum > Erythroxylum rufum. Next base: position 11,366,103 of record JANIHZ010000008.1, read on the forward strand.
AAGTCCAAACATGACATTTTACACACCAATGGAAAGTTCTAAACATGAACTACATTTTTCCAGAAGACCCTCCAAACTAATTCACACTCTAAGAGGGTAAAAACCTCAATCGAAGTTTCTGCCCACTGATTTCATTTTGACAGCATCAACATTAACTGAATTTTCCCAAACCTTATATCTTCTTACTCCTAAGTCCAAAAATGACATACTATACATGAATAGAAAGAATAAAAGGCCATCTACCTCTTTCATGAAGGATGTAAAAAATCAATTTAGTCATTAAAAGAGGTAAAAATTCACTCAAAGGTACTGCCTATATAATGACCATTCAAACAGTATGATGACCCTATAAACAGTAACCGTAATCTACCAACCCTCATAACTTCTTACTCATAACTCCAAAAATTGCATATTATACATCAATGGAAAGATGAAAAGACTATCTACAACTTTTGTGAAGAAAGCAAAAATTAATACAGGCCCTAGGGAGGTGAAAAGCCCTTCCAAAGATACTGCACAGACAATACCCTTATCAGCAGTAGCTGCAATCTTTTAAGCCTTATAACTTCTTCATCCTAAGTCCAAAAGTGACAAATTTTATACCATTGGAAAGCTCTAAATATGTTCTACAATATTCAAGAAGACCTCCCAATCAATTCAAACATTAAGAGGGTCAAAAATATAAGCAATATTGCTGTCAAATTCTTACAAAAATTTGACAGCACCTCCCCTATAATCCACTAGCCAAAATCTTCAATTTTTCAAACCAAACTCCTGTACCTGCACAAAATTTCACTTCCTACATCTTCAATCATCCACAACACAAATCAATCCATATATATATCCAACACTAACTCAAATGGAAGCAACCACACTCCTATACATCTAATCATTTTCAAAACATATAACAATATATTATGAGCAACAATTTCGAAATCAATCAAACAATCATTTCACTGCATCAATTTTATCAAAATTATTCAAAACAATGAATTTAACCATTTAAAAACAATAATTTGAAAACCCCTTTCACTTTCTTGATTTTTCGAAAACATGCATATAGCTTAAAATTCAAATTATAAACATGGTACCCACCTTAATTCCATGCTTGGAACTTGATTTAAGCCTCCAATTCTCCATAGCCTCACTAAAACATAAAATCCCTAATTCATGACAAAAAAAATCCCTAATTAAAAACCATCCAAAATTGGACATCAATTAGGGCATAATCACTAAAATTAACCATAGAAAACTCAAAAGCCCTTTGAAAAACAATCATCTTCTTCTTCCTCCAACCATTTCTCTCTCTAGGATTTTTTTTTTCATTTCACCAAACACAACCTATTTCCTTCTACTAAAGCAAGAAAAAGATGGAAACTAACCTTGGAAGCTTGATTCCTTCTTCTTTTCCACGAAAATCCCTAGCTTTCCACGAAAATCTTCTTCTTCTCTTCACTCTCCACCGACGGCTTCTCTCCTCTTCTTTCCTTCTTTCCCTCTTTTCTTTATTATTTTCGTAACTTCTGCCTCCTTAAACGACAGCCATCTTTTCACCTCTTTAATGAATGCAAAATGACCTAATTGCCCCTCCAAGTAAGCCTAAAACCTTAACTCTTTAAGTAAACTTCCAAAATTGACCCTACATGTCATTTAAATTCAAGCTTACTTTAGGACAATTTTCCAACCATCCAATTGAAGGAATTTGCCAAAACTTCCTTCTAGAGAAATGTTCATCATTGTCTCAATTTCATAATGCCACCAAAACCATTTAATTTGGTGCACTACACCAAGAGTTATACCCCAAAACATTTCAGACTATCATTATGCTAACACATTTCTAGCAATTTACTTCCATCCTAAAATTGACAATCGTAGAGGCTGAATTAAAATTCACTTCCTTCAAAACAATTGTAGCCTTATTTCTCTAGTTTAATCAAATTCAAGAATCACCTCATTTGGATAATTAGAGCAAACGTTATAGCCAAAATATTTTCAAATTCTTCTAATCCAAGACTGAACACTAAACTCAACTTCGATTTTGAAATTAAAAATCTTAGGGAATGAATTGAAATTCAGTTCCTTTATAAGACTTGTAGCCCCCATGTCTCTATTTTATTTTGCCTCAAGAATCAGATCAATCGGATCTCCACAGATCAAGAATTTCTCAAAAGACTGAACCATGTTCAGAAAATTTCTCAACTTACTCTGATTAAATCAAACACCCTCAATTTAATCTCAAAAATTCATAAATTTCCCATGAAGATGTAGATAATTGTCTTAGGAATCCAACACTTCAAAATCCAAGTCAATTGACAGAACAGTTATAAACAAAAGATTGAACAAGGGTCGGATTAGGGGAGGAGAATAGCAAAAACACAAGGATTTTTCATATATATATATATATAACCGAAATTTTCAAAAATCATAACTCTTGATCCCGAACTCCAAATTTGACAAATTTGGTATCGATGAAAAGATAAAAGGAAGATATACAACTTCCCTAAAGGACAGGAAAATCAATTTGGCCTCTAAGAGAGTCAAAAATCCACGTCAAAGTTTCTGTCCACTAATGATCATGCCAAACAGTAACAGAAACTTCTAAAAATCATAACTCCAGTTTCCATGGTCCACAAATTGCATACTTTACATCAAAGAAAAGATCAAAACATAATCTAAAACTTTTATGAAGAACGTAGAGGCAATTTCAACCTCTAACAAGGTCAATTTTTCACTCAAAGATTCTGCCCTGTTATTTGTCATCCTATACCACATCCAAACTTTCAAATTTCATATCTTGCAATTTCCACATCCAAAAATTGCATACTTTATGGAGATGGAAATTTTGAAAAGCAAGCTACAACTTTCATGTAAACTACTTACTCAAATTCAGACTAAATCTATACGACGAGTGGCCTCAAAGCCGAGTACTCGCAAATGTACACTTACAAAGCAAAAATAACACTTAACTTTGACTGATCAAAACTTTTACTCCCGATATCGAAAAATATCAAACTTTATGGTGACAGAAAGCTCTCGACAGAAGCTACAAGATTCATGAAGATCCTTTTCTCAAATTCTGCTTAAATCAAAAAGTTAACTTTTATTCCCAAAAAGTCAAAATATCCTTAATTCTACAAATTCTCACAGTTTTTCTTTTTATTTCTTGATCTTTAACTCCATTAAAGCAATTTATTCACTAACAATTTCATTTAAACTTCAAACGCCATTTTAGGTCATACCTTAACATAAACCTCAATAACAAAAGCATTTTTCGCCTATCTTAATCTCATCTAACAGTTCACATTCGAAATTTTCTTTTTTTTTATTCATTCTAATTTTCTCATTTTATGTCACTTGACACTTCAAAATTTCAAGAAAAGTTCGGGGTCCAACAAAAACAGAAAGAGTGAAGGTGAAAGTCTAAAAGCAAAGTACCTTTAATCCTTGCATCTTCTCTATTTGTTGGTCTAGAATTTGACTTCAATCATCACAACTAGTAAAAGAAACAACAACAAATAAGTTAGGCATAAGGAATCAAAACAATATATGGAACAAACATAAAAGAAAAGAGGTTGAAATGGAATTGAAATTGTTAAAGAAATCTAATTCAAATACCAGGCCAGTAGAAAAAATTAAACAAAACTCAAGAGTTATTGAAAAACTTGAAGTTTAACCCGCGATGGATATTAAGAATTTTTCTAAGATCGAAGAATCATTGAAAGGGTTGAAATTTAATAGGAGTCGGATATTAAAAAATTGAAAAAGACATAACTGAAGAAGAAGATTACTTACGGTTTAACAAAAACTGACCGATTGATTTTTATTTATAACAGATATAAATTAAAACAGATGATCAATTTTTACTTATCTAGTTTGAATTAGAGCAATTCGGTTCAACTTTTAAAATCCTTGCCTGGAACACACCCAAAATCAAAACATAAACTTGACAATTTTGAATTTTCAGATGTTGATAATGTAGGTTTACCTCGGTGTTTTTTTGTTAGTAATGTATTGAAGTTTATAATTTTAAAAAATTATGATTAATATAATGAATTTTTTAATAAAAAATTAAATTTAACTATATAAAATTAAAAGAATTATTTTATATTTTTAAAAAATTATTAAGTGTTAAAATAATTGACATCTTACTCTAATAGTCTCAATGTGGGATCAATACTAACTCTACGCGAACTGATGTTGAGTCATTAGTTGTTTGTAGTAGGAGTTGCATGTTAAGATGATAAATCTATGGATCTATGGTGCAGCAGTGACAATCAAACTGCTTCTGATCCAATGTTTGTATAAATGCTTGATACGAGTTACAGAAAACATTTATCTCAAAGCTCTTTTTAGGCATGAAGATGAAGGAGCAGCCACATGTTTCAAATTACTGATGGTTGTAAATTGGAGTTTGATTAGATCTTTATTGAGAATCTCCTCTTTTTGAGCACTTGCAAGTTCTTCGAATTCCAACAGCGTTGCTCCAGTAAATCCTTGGTATTCCGAGTTCACACAAAATAATTTCTAGATGAAGACTGGAACGAAACAGGATCGGATATAATGACATGATATGTGCTGCTTAGGTTTGGATATAACGACACAACATATTCTGCCTTCCTTCCCGACTTTATTCAATGAGAATCCCCTCAAAAAACATATTTGCCAATTTTCTTGGCATCTTACTCTCATTTTCCCCTGCTTGGAATTTGGAGACATGCGAAACGGGTATAATAGAAGCATAGTCAGAAGTTGATTTGCTATTGATTGAACACTACCAAGATACCTTGATCCCGTTTTCCCTACAATTTTATGGTCATTTGTCTCTAAAATTAGTTTCTGGCTTTAGAAGTGGAGGCTTGAAGATCATGTGAAGTTAGAGGACGGAAAATCTGGTCTCTGATCCAGTAGCTTGCACTTCTGTGTTCCTCACATTCTGAGTCCACTGGGAAACTCGCTTTTGCCATGTCCCTGAGCTTCTTGCCTAATGCTTTCTGGTCGGTGAGCGTAATCCCTGTAGTAGTTGAACTTGTGTGAGCAATGTCAAGTCCAGGACCAGGAGAACAAGGGCTGAGCACAGGGACTACTGTTGCAGTCATGTTACTTAACGGATCAACAACTGGTGCTCTTGTATCTCTTCTTCCTATTTCTTTCTGACGAGTCAGAGGAAGGACAACAGAGAGGCCAGTTTTCTGCGGGGAGCAATCGGCTGGGACTTTTGGCCAATGTTTTTCTGGCAGGAAAGGCAACACAAGGCCTTTAGCGACAAACTTTAGTCCCGTCTTGAGAGATTTTTTCTGAGGATGAGATAGTCCTAAGATACATTCCGTTAAAATGTACCACTCATTTGTAACTTGAGCGATAAAAGTTAGGAGTAGCAGAGCTAGCATCACTCGTCCCAGGGGGCTTGCTTCTGTTGTATGCGAGCTATTTGTAGCAATAGATATACCAAACATGCCCGCCTCGCACAAAAGTGAAACGCTTTCTGCCACGTGAGTTCCCCTCCTGATGTATGGCTTTAGCGTTAGCAGATATATGAACTGGGTCAATGTGATTGCCAACGCCAATACCCTTTGGCTTGATGCATTTGATGAGCCAGTTCCTGATATGAATCCCAGCCCAACTCTTCTTAGAAGGTCAAGAACAATGTAAAAAGATCTAACACACCCCAAGGCTCTGCTTAATGTAATTTCTGAGCTTTCCTTATTACTCTCATCTGAGCTGACAGCTCTCACACTCCCGATCCCAGTTTGGTGGCCTTCATTCCATTTAGATATGGTGCTTGGATCGTTTTGGTCGATGGAAACGACCAATTGTGGACCCCTTAGATTCTCAAAGAGAATCCCAAAGCGTTGGAGGAACAGTGAAGGCAACCCCTCCCTGTAAAACCATTTTCCAATCACCGGCCAACCAGTAATGAAGAACCGCAACTTTGTATACCACTGCTCTTTGGTACCCACAAGCGCGATTTCCTTATACTGGGAAAAACTGTCTGAGAAGATAATAACTACCAAGAAAAAGCTAACTGATACTATGAATGTTGCAGGGATAACCATCAAGAAAGCCCCTGTGATAATTCCTCCCATCGTTCCACCTGAAAAGCTTATAATCATCAGTTCAAGCAATCATTGTTCGCCTAAGATATAAATGCTAAATTTTGATATGTAATTCCTCACCTCTTATCACAAATGCAGAAGACTGAGACATGCAGGGTAGCATGAGAATTAGAAGTAGCAGCTCGAACCTGGGAAATGAAAGTGCTCCATGAGCTGCTATTCTCCTCCTGCTTCTTAGAAAAAGCACTGATAGAACATGGATTGTTATTGAAATCCCTCCTCCCAGACCAAGCCAGAACAAGTTCATCTCCAAGTCTTGCCACCTAGTGAAGAAACAAGGTCAACAATGTACCAATGATTAACAAGAAAAGAACATCTATATGGACGAGATATTGAAGTTAACTACTCTCACGTACCCATTATAGTTTTCCATTCTCTTCACCACATTGGTGGCTGGAAAGGGTTCTCCCCTCTGCATTTTAGATGAACATAGATGTAGCACATTTCTTATAAAATCAAAACATTAACTGTGAACAATACGTAGAAGATACCGACCAGAAGATGAATGAAATATTCCCTAGAATTCAGAGGTAGCCCATACGAAGTGTTTTCCCTGCCTATGTGTCCCTGTAGCCGACCACCAATTTGGTTTATTTCAGTTCGTCTTGATACTTGATGTTGCAACGTGAGAGGTGCCGAGGGATGATTTCGTGAACTGTTGATATACTTTTCAGTCAGATCAAAATGGTTTGGCCAGACGGAAGTACAATCCTCTTTCCATGGAAGCTTTTGACGAGGTAAGAGCCACCTAAGTCCTTTTGTAGTTTCCGAATATTCTGCGGGGTGATTAAGTGAGATCCAGTCTGACAGGACAAATACTTGAAGGTGCCCAAGCAATCCCTGAGATGAAAAACATTAAGATATTCAAAGGGGTCCGCATTCAGTATACTCTTTCCTCTGTGTTGTTTGATAAAGAGAGACAAAGGTAGATGCTCAATGCAAATAAAGATATGTTTAACTTTCATTGGCTTTCACGAGATACCTGTAGATTTTTTGATGGGTTGGAAGCAAAATCATTGGCGTTTCTTGAAGAAGGAGTGCCTATTACTCCAAGGTTGCCAGTGGACACTGAAATTACAGCGGTTGTCAACGACGTTGCTATTACTCCACAAGTCACAAATGAGTACAGCGCCACTGATATTGCAGGTGTTGAGTCTTTTGAAATGTTTTTTTTTTTTGGAAAAGAAGCAGCAGTCACGAGTGTTAGTGGCAAAAATCTCACAACTTGCACCCTTATGATTATACAAAAAGGATTGACTTTATGCAGAGTAATAAAAAGCAATAGAAAGCAACCCAAGAGATGAATCATTCTTACAGAGCTTCACTTCCAGTGTATTGGATTCTGTATTCTTATTTCCTGAGATATCATCCACTTTGTCAGCAGGAACAGCTATGGAGATCATGCCCTGAGCTACAGGAGCTACAGGAAGGACAGTCAACGAGTGTAATGCTCTTGAGAGTCCCTTATATCTGGAGAATGGAGAAGTTTTGGCTTTATTTAGTCTTCATCTGGTGTTCATTGAGTCAGAGAACAGGCAATTCAAATGAGAGTCAACTTTGCACCTGCCTTATAATTTTCCCTCCTTCCACTTTTAACATGGAGGCTTCAAACCCAAAAACTGGCTTTGAAAACTCAACTATCACCTTGATGTAAGATGCTTTGGTTATACTTGGGGAGCTCGTTCTCAGTTCCACTTTAGGCTTTGTTTCATCTTCAATGAAAATCCTTACAGTTAGTAAATCAGTGAAGGCAGGGTGATCGCAATATCTGGAATAGCATACCATAGAGAATTGTAAGCGAGGCAACTGGTGAGACAGCAGTGCCTGTCCTTCCAATGATTAAACCAGAATCTAGCTCCACTGTTATGATTTCAGTACTTGATACATTCTTGAGCTACAAAGTTGAAAGCTATTGTTATTAAATAACACATTTTACAGCAACTTAAGAGAAGATGTTAAGAAAATGAAGCTGGCATTTTACTTCAAATTCAAACTTGCGATTCCCATGGTTTCCGGCAAAGGCAGGCAATATCTTATCGGAATTCACATGCAAGGCTTTTAGGACTTCCTCTGTTGAATTTTTAATGGGGATGCTGAAATCCAAGAAGATTTTCAAGTCCTCCATTTTGTTAGTTGCAAGGACAGTTCTTGGTACCCCATTGATATCCAGAACATATGATGGAACAGGCATCCACAAGTCCACCACTACCGGTCTTCTATCTAAGACGGCAAGTTCAAGTAAATAACAGAAGAATCTAATCTATGTAATGACCGTAAGAAAATTCACCAGAAACAACTGACCAAAGTGAATAAGGACAACGGATCTGTTAGTCCTTTTAAAGAAGTTTCCGGCCTTGTCTGTACAGAACTTGTCGACCAATCTGATAACCACCCTCCCATATGTACTTCTGGAGGAAAGAATTATGTCCAGACTATATTTGGAATAAGGCCTGATGGTGCGCAGAGAAGAAACATCAACATGTGCTGGACCATCTACGATGAGCTGCAAATTGAATAGAATGGAGTCTTTCAAGTTCACGACTGTTGATATCCCTTTTTGTGGAGCTATGGATAAGTAACACGAAAACCTTTCAGATCTTTAACACACCACTTACATCACAGTTTGATGAATTCAAACATTTAAAGCCACCGAGTCCACTGCAGGCTTCACTGAATGTAATATCAATGCTTACCTTCTCAGCATTTGTGTATTTCTGTTTGCTAAATATTTCTGCAGTTGGTTCAACTGTATCTACATGATAACCATATCATGAGACAAACAAATACTTAGATATGGTCATTTTTCTTGAAGACCAGACGATAGTAAGTACTTTCCCACTTAGTAGTTCTTTTTTGGTAATCAACAAAGAGGATAGAATTATACTAACCAATGAACCAAGAGTAAACCGATGAGTTCCTTTCTCCATCTCGAGCTGTAACATTGAGTACGAAACTGTGTTTGCTATTCACAGTTAAGTTGTTGAACTCTATAACATCACCAACAGGACATGATCTCAGAGTTTGACCATCAAGCTGCTCAAATTTTGAGTGCAAGGAGTAAGATGGATTCACAGAAGAAGAAACGTGCATGCTTCGTTCATTCAGAATCTTAAGATGTGTAGAAGTTAAAAAAGAAGCTTTCTTGGATACGGATTGCATTAACTGAAGGCATGCATGGTTGACCAGAAACAATATGGATTAAGAAACCTGTACGAATGTTTTGACTGATATTAATGCAAGTATGTCATTCACCTCACAGGAAGTGGAACTACAGCCATTGTTCGCACAAGCACTCGAACCATACAGGAAAACAGCAGTAGAAGAACTTGAGTACTTTGGTGGAGCCTGATGAAGATTAAGAGGCAGTGTGGATTCTACTGGTATCAACATTAACGTAAAAGCAAGTAGCTGTAATAGTTCAAGAAACTTGAAGAAGCTATTTCCAGCAGTTGCCATGTTAAGAGGAAGCGTAGGAAAGGAGAAAGAAGAGGACGAAAATAAAAGGCAGTAAGCGTATGGAGGGAAAAATTGTAGAGACAAACAGCGGCCAGTTAATGTCTACTAAGGTTGTATGTTGGAGAGAGTGGAGAAGAGACGTTGGTAGGACAACTACCCCAACTATTGTCGTCAGTCTCAATAACTGCTCATTTAAAGATTTTCGCATTCCTCTTCAACTACCATTAGCCAGCTCAAGCATCAATCTACAATAACCCCCGAGTTTGAAGAGAATCTGGCTATATTATACTGCAATCCAAGCACAAGTTGCAAACCAAAAAGCTGGCAAAGTTTTAATGATAAAACATGCCAACTTCATTGCAGGTTCAGTCATTTTCTTGAAATAATATAATAGAAAACTGAATAAAAGTCTGCCAAACTTTATGGAGGCCATAAAATAGGAATCGGGTGACAAGATTTTTGGTATAGATTGGTCTAGTTATTGAGATTTTGGAATGTCATTCAAGCTCTGAAAGGGAGTAATGGCCCTGGGCTGTTCTTTCCGTTGCTATATACATAGAGATACGCTGCAGCTGCAAATGTACGGGTGTGGGGGATTCAGAGTTTTGTGGTGTCAAAAACAAAGTGGTCCTCTTAAGGATTCTATTGAATGCCAATCCACACCCGCTAACCTCTAAGAAAGTTTGTGCTAACACCACTATACAAAGATTGAAGAAAAAGGTCCACTATTAAATATTAATCACTACTAAATATAGAAATTTCCATTTCCAGCAGTTGGATCAAGACCTAACAATGGCATGAACCCCACCAAGAAGTTAAACGAAGGACGACATCCATTTTCACTTCATAACCATAACCACTCCTGGAGGATGTGGTATTCACTCTAATCTATATGGCTCTGTACAACCCTAGACTATACACTTTATTTCCTGGAAGATGTCATGTTTCTGTTCTGATTAAAAATGAAAGTTTATCAGAAATAAAAAGACTCATGCTTGTCCACAGGATTGGCCTCTATGTGGCAGAAGGAATTAGGTCTTCAGCACCAAAACCAGACTCAGGAACATCATCATCAGCTACCATCCAGTGTAATTTAGGTCCCTGAACATAATTTCACCATGAAATCAGACCATGACATTAGGAAATTATTAAGCACATCTCCATGGTAAAAAGCCCACCTTTCCTTGTCGAATGATTTTTGCATAAGGTCCTGTCATATCAACTACAGTAGAAGGATCAGCCACTCTTACTCCAGCGTCAACAACAAAATCAAGGCCCTGCAATTGTCAAGAAGACATCCCAAAAGTCGAGGAATATAGTCGATTATGATCCTCCAAATGCTCCACCAAGAAAAAACAGAGAGCCATGCAAACTCAAATACAGATATATAAACACGTATGTCAAGAAAAAAGGAAGAAAGGAACAAAAGGAAGTAAAACGAAATGCATGTCGAAAGCAAAACACCAGTGTCATGGAACAACCAAAGAAGCTAATTGCAGCTAATTATCAGTCATACAAACAGATTAGACTTCTAAATATCATACCTCTGGTCCATATGTTTCAGCTATTACAACTGGATCTATCATCCACTCATTTTCCTTGGGCGACTTAACACTGATACAATGAGCACAAATATAGTCTCAGAACATAGCAATCACTTTTTGGGGAATCAAATTATGGTATTCAATTCGATAAAGCTGTAATTGCAGAAAATTGTAAAGTTTTAAATTCTCCAAAAAAAAAAAAAGAGAGCATCCTGAAAATTGATAAACATGTCAAAGCAACCGACCTTGTGGACATAAGAGGCGCATCCATCTTCTCCAGTATTGCCTGACATATGGCATCATCAGGCACACGGACACCTACATTTTTTCTTGAAGCATATTTGGCAGTTGCAGTCCCATACCTAATGCACTGTTTAGGTAATGCTTTGCTTGCAGTTAGGATGAAAGTGTACTGTCACATGAAAGCATGTTTCAGAGTCAAAATTAACGTTCTAAAAATAAGAGGAGCCTATTTTATCCCCGGGTCACTTGAATTACAAGATCTCCATCAGGAATCACAGCTCACTCTCAATTTCACCTTGTTCAAACAAAGGAAAGCTACAGAATCAATAATACACTTTGATATTAAATCTCACAAGAACACAGAGAAAGCAAAACAAACTCAAGATTGTCACCAGGATGTATCATAATGTTTCTATTATGAAGGGTAACAAATACAAGTGGGACATTAGTAGGAAGTAGAAACGCATAAATTAGCCAGGAGAGATGGCATTGACTGTTAATCTCTGGTAACATTGTGGTCAATTTTTACCCAACTTATAATCCATAGCAATTACAAATCATTCATTCGATGGTTAAGTTCCTACTGGTATGCTGAAGTGAATCATTTAGAATCCTTACAGGCCCAGGTAAGCAATGCTTGACAGCTCGAAATATATTTGCATGGCCTTGACCATCACCGCGGGGGAATCCAGTTGTATAGGTATCTATATCTCTCAAAGAGTGGCATAAGATGCTAAGGGGCTGCAATGATGACATGGTGTTAAAATTCAGGTACAATATTAAACGGAAAAGATCATAATGCAGCCAATGATATCAATGAGGCTCCTGAGACGTGAATTTGCATCGCCACAAAGAGTAAGACTTCAAATACGATGGGTATTCAATGTCAAGACAGAGATTCTCTTGAAGCAGATAGCATTTCAGGTCTGTTTCTTGCCTTGGAAGGTTCTATGTTTTTAATTCTGTAATGAGAGAAAGAAAATACACGCCAAAGGTCACTCGCATAACTGAGAAAATGATCAATTAACCATAAAGGGACAGATTTTAATAGCAAAATAACACTACCTACCTACGAAGTCTTTCAATGGCTGAGTGGCTCTTTAAATGACAAACTATTGCATATCTAACAACCAAAAAAAAGAAATGAACGACGTTAAGATTGAAACATTATACTTCAGCTTCATATTGATGGCTGAAATGATTCATTATTGTAAAATATAAAAAGCAATTAAATGAAGGACCCTAAGAGCAGTCACCAATTTCGGAGCATGTAGGATATGCAATCAGGACTAGCAAAACCACATAAATTCATACTCAATGTTCACACCCAACCAATCTTGAAAATATTCATCATCAGATACAATAACAATACATAGGGTGGGTAGAAGGCAGAAAATATAGACAAGGTACATACACCGTATCTGTAGGAATGACACCTACAGCTCCCTGTTTTAAAAGTTCAATGATCGGATCCAATTTCCAACTGTCTGCTCCAGATGGATCTGCTTCAACATAGAGCATGCCATCCTCCTGACGTTATCACATTCATAATGAGCGAAATAATATAGTTCTCTAGATACGCAAATCTATTTAGTTAACATCCTCCATTACGAGCAGAGTTGGGAGGAAAAAAAGAAGACGAAGACTGTAGATACCGAGCATTAACAGAGAGAAGTTAATTCTAAAAAAAAGAAGTCCATTCAGTCAGAACTCCATAGTTCACAACTGTCACCGTACTGACAGAGAATAAGTTGGGAGCTTACAAAGAGACCAAACAAACATAAAAGAAAAACAACGGGAAATTAGATGTGCTTAATGACTAGGAAAGGCATTTCAAAGGAACGAATTAAAAGTACGAAGTAATGGGTTCTGCTGAAGTTCTGTATGTAATCGACTCAGAGCTAGTCAAGCCGGAATTCCAACCATTTTGTTGTTGAATGCGATTTTGGATTACATAATATACACTCTGAAAAGTTAAACCAACAAGCATACAAGATGTAATAATCTTGAGACTCTAAAATCATAAAAATTTAATCCTTGATCAAATTAACATAAAAGAAGCAGTCTTCTTCATTTTTTAATAACCCCAGCTCCAAAAAGAGAAGAAGAAGAGACACCACTGTTGAGAAAGAAACTAACTGTGTAATTAGTTAGAAATTAGTTACAGAATTAGTTTCTCTACAACCACCTTGAAGAAACGTTGAGATGAGTATTTGAGACGCTTGGGGCTTCTCTTGACAGCCATCATCAAAACACGAAGAGGGCGAGAGCATTTGGGATTATAAAAGGAGAGTCTTGATGGAAATGAAGCAAAGTGTTTCCTCCGTGACAGTGGTGGAGGTAAAGAGAGGGAAAGCATACCCTGCAACTTGTTGATCTCTGCCATTTTTGGCTTGTTCTTAGTTTTCTGGGATCACTTTGTCCACTGCTATCTAGAACTGCGTGTACATATATATACACACAGAAGTTAATGTTTATATTCAATTAACATAAAATCATAATTAGAAAGAGATCAAGAGAGATACGAACATCACAGAACGACGGAGATAATGTCACTATGAATGTGATTGCTTTGTTTTTTCTGCAACGACGATTAGGCTGATTGAAACAGTCAATTGAATTGATAAAACGGAATGGATTGAATTATATTAATAAAATTAGAATTGAATTCAATTTATTATACTGTTTGAAATAAATCTAGTAATATTATAATTGAATTCAATTATACTGTTTGAAATAAATTAAGTAATATTAGAATTGAATTCAATTACACTGTTTAGATTAAATTATTAATAAATTAAATA
>JANIHZ010000008.1:11380362-11391031 GCA_027478365.1 Erythroxylum rufum
CAAACATAAAGGTTTGTTCTTTTTCCAATTATATTAACCAGAAACATAAAGGTTTGTTCTTTTTCATATTTTCATTTTACTGTCAAGCTTCTTAGTCACTTCCTCTGCATCTTCATTCCCCACTCACGTTGGTGATGCGTGGCTGCTGGTGGGAGACTGGCTCGGTGCTATCGCATGGACGTGGGAGAAAGTAGCGTTGGTGATGCGTGGCTGCTGTTGGGAGACTGGCTCGTCTGGTGTAGGGTTGGAATATTAGGTCTGCTGGGTTTGGGAGTAAAAAACAGAAGAGCCAAGCTTTTGGGTTGAATTCACGTGATTTGGAACGTGAATTCAATTTGTTAAGAAAGTAGGATTTAAACTCACGCAAGATTTCAATTCATGCCCTTTTTTGGGTTCCAAACAGATGAATTGAATTCAATCCCAATTCATCGTCTTCCAAACAGCCTGGAAGAAAAATTCTCTCTTTCTTGCCAAAATCAATTTCGTACTAACTAGTATCGAGCTTAATAGAAGTGGAAACTTAGGCTGACTTCAGGAAATCGTAGGGTATCTTGGTTAACAAAGATGGTCAAAGTATGATCCATCCCCTGTAATGAATCGACTTTATTCTCTTTCGTTGTTTTTTAAGGTTGTCTTCAAATTTAGTTGTAGTTAATAAGCTTGATGTTTTAACTAATTAGTTCACTTCAAATGATGTTTGCTACATCTGTTTTAGTTAAACATGTGGCAAGGCATCATATGAAGATGCTCCATACCTAAATACATTTCTCATGTGACAATTTTCTAGACCACCATACTAATGGATGTAATACCACATACCCATAAATAGATTCATAAAAAGAATTAACTCATTTATCAGATTTAATAATGATCCAGGAATATTATTGTGCCCCAAAGTTACATGTCAATGAAAGATCATGTCTTTCTGAGTCTTCTGCATCGATCCGCCTGCTCAAATCTCTTATGGGTGCTCCAACTAATCCAAACTGACGTTTTATCTCATCTAGGAGGAGTAGGAGGAGGCGGAGGCATCTGAGATTTTGCAAACCCAATCCAAGTGACAATGCCAACAATAAGAATTATCCATCCAAATATGTCATACTTGAGATCACTACTTTTCTTCTTCTTTGGATTCTGAGAAAGGAAAGGAAACAGTTAAAATCCAGGTTGACAGGTGAATTTGACCTCGAAGCATGTAATGGATGGTTTTATGGCCATAAAACAAAAGGAATATTGAAAAGAACAACTAAATCCCTCTCTCCCACAGACATGGAATAATCTTATTAAATTGTAGATATTCATCAAGATGCCCACAACTCAAGAGAAAAAAGATACAAACTATATGATGTTCCTGCAAAATAACACAACATGCATATAAACTACAATAACAGCATGAATTTGACCTCGAAGCACATAATAGATGGTTTTATGGCCATAAAATAAAAAGAATATTGAAAAGCACACCTAAATCCCTCTCTCCCTGTTAGTACTCAATCCCAGCCCATAGTGCATCAGCCTAAGCCCATCCAAACCTACATTCGTAGGGGTAAGATGGGGAAGAGTAGTATGGCCACATAGGCAGGCTGTTAGGCAGGCTGTTGGGAGTTTGTTATGGAGAGAAGGAGATTGTGTAGAGGCAACGGTATATGACTGAACATAGGAAAACAGAGGGGGGATATCGGTTGATAATTGTCTAGTATATTGGTCTGGGATAATTTCTCAGAAGGGTCTATAGCTTACCTTATACGTAAATAATACAATCTCTATAGTTACCTCTATCAAGTGGTGCTTTCATTGAGAGCTTAGGAAGGTGAAGATTGTATGCAAACACGAATGGAGGATAGAGTGTCTGTTGTGGAAGCGTCTCTGAGGAGACAAGAATCGTCACTGACGGCCCAAGAAGCAATGGTGAAGTTGCACGATGCCACGCTGAAGGACCTTCGATCGCAGATGAGTACTTTGATGGCCAATGTAGAGACGCTGGCCAAATCGCAAAGTCTGCTACAGTCGGAAATGAAGGATGGATTCTTATCCTTGATGGCTAGAAACTCGCAGAAACAAAAGGTGGGTGAAGAAGAAGATCCATCGGCGTTTACCCATAATGCGTCATCTTCAGCAGGTGGCGACAAACCCGCACACTTCTCTTCGGTTACCGTCGGCAAAGGTAGGCCTACAGGGGGGCAGATGGAGGCTGGGCAACGTCGACAAGGTGACCACACTCCTTCGATGGCCACAGAACGTGCATGGGAGGAGTATAGGAACGTCGCACGAAGGGTTGATCTCCCTACTTTCCACGGGGATGATCCTTTCGTTTGGGTAACGAGAGCAGGATCGTACTTCCTCATTCATGATATTCCCCATGAACTACGTATACCCATGGTTCAAATCTGCATTGAGGGGTCGACGCTTTATTGGTTCATGAATTTACGGGAGCTAGACCCTTGTATGACTTGGGAAAGATTTAAACACTCACTGTTCGATCGTTATGGAGGCAGGGATGAGGCAGACCCAATTGAACAACTAAAGTCGATAGTTTAGCGAGGCTCAGTCGCAGCTATATCGATGATTTTGAAAAGGTGGCGTCTCAAATAGGACACTTCCTAGAAGAGTGGTATATGAGTTGTTTTCTGAGGGGTCTACGAGAAGTAATACGAAATAGGGTCAGAACCCACGATGCTCCTACTCGGATTCGACTCCTCTCGATCGCACGAAAGGTTGAAAGAGAGTTAGTGGGTGAGGGTGTGATTCGGCCGTGGGAGGGAAGGAGGAGACCAGATGGCTTTCACGCAAACGTCGGGCCCCGTATAGGAATTTCCAACACATTTCATCCAGCTCCACCGATTCATGCAGGGGGAGCTATTAAAAATGATATGCAGGAGCCACTCAACAAGTAGAGAGGTCCCACCTCTTATGGACACCGACCAGGGCATTCAAGATGGAAGGGGACACGTAATTTGTCCTATGATCAGGTTAAGGAAAGGAGGGCCAAAGGTTTATGTTTCAAATGTGGGCAAACCTTCGATCCCCTCCACTGCTGCCCAGATAAAGAGTTTCGGCTGATAATTTGAGAAGACGATGAAGTTGAAGTTGAAGAGAGTAAACAAGAAAAATCAGTCGATGAAGGTTGGGAGCTGGTATGTAATTCAGTGGAATTCGGAGAGTTAGAGAAGGGTCAATCTACTCCAACAAAATCCATGGTTTTAATTGGTAAGTTTCAGGAAATGCCTATTGTTATCTTGGTTGATAGCGGGGCTAGCCATAATTTTATGTCCAACAGGTTAGTAGAGACTATGGGAATTACTGTTACTCCAACAAGGCCATTTGGAGTTCGGTTGGGAGATGGTTATCGTTCTTTTTCACAAGGAATTTGTAATGGGATAAAGTTAGAGCTAAATGGGGAGGACTTCACCGTAAATGCTTATGTCTTTGATACTGGAGGGCCTGATCTAATCCTAGGTGTGGCATGGTTGGAAACTTTAAGGGTGGTGAAGGTTGATTGGAGGAAGATGTATATGTCTTTTGATCGAAGAGGAATGAAGTTCACCTTGCAAGGGATCAACATGAAAGCCTCTTCCCCTCATGCTCTACAACATATTTTAAAATATCAGAATTTGGAAGTGGAAGGGTTGTTATGGTCGATGCGGATTAAGGGATCAGTAACCAAAGAAAGGAGCACCTTGGAAGTAGACCAGCCGAAGGAATTATAGTCTATTTTGTCTAAGTTTGGCAGTTTTTCTGGAACCTCAGGGCCTCCCACCTAGAAAGGTTCTTAATCATGCTATTAACTTGAAGGAGGGGGCAGTACCGGTGAATATTCGTCCATATCGACATGCACACCATCACAAGGATGAAATTGAAAGGCAGATCCGGAATTTACTTGCAACAGGGGTTATTCGACATAGTATAAGCTCATTTTCAAGCCCGGTTATCCTTATCAAGAAGAAAGATGGTACTTGGCGAATGGGTGTCGACTACTGAGCTTTAAATAAGCTCACCATACCCGACAAGTTCCCAATACCCGTAGTGGATGAGTTGATGGAGGAATTACATGGGGCTAGATACTTTTCTAAGGTTGATCTACGGTCGAGATTTCATCAAATCAGGTCCGGGAGGAGGACACTTATAAAACGGGGTTCCGAACTCACGAGGGGCATTATGAGTACCTAGTGATGCCCTTCGGTCTCATGAATGCTCCTGCTATTTTTCAATCCACAATGAATTGGCTTTTTAAACCCGTATTATGAAAGTTCATTTTAGTATTTTTTGATGATATTCTGGTTTATAGTTCCAGTTGGGAGCAACACTTGGAGCATTTAGCTTGTGTGCTGAAATTACTACTTGACAATGAGTTATTGGCAAATCAGAAGAAATGTGTCTTCGGCCAAAAGTCTGTTGAGTATTTGGCCCACATTATTTCTTATGAAGGGGTAGCAATGGATCCATCAAAGATTCAAAGTGTCCTAGAGTGGCCTACTCCTAAGAATGTCAAGGGAGTACGGGGATTCCTTGGTCTTACCGGGTACTATCGGAAATTCATTAAAAGATTATGGTAAAATTGCTAAGCCTCTTACTGACCTCACCAAGAAAGACGGGTTCAGCTGGAGTAGGGAGTCCCAAATTGCCTTTGATGAATTGAAGAAGAGGATGACTTCCTCTCCCATTCTTGCTTTGGCCGATTTCTCCAAAGAGTTTTCCTTAGAATGTGATGCTTCGGGTAGAGGGTTGGGTGCTGTTTTGATTCAAGAAGGTCGCCCACTAGCATATTTCAACAAGGCTTTGGCTGAATCGATGTTTTCTAAATCAGTCTATGAAAAAGAAGTTATGGCAGTGGTAATGGCAATACAGCACTGGAAACATTTTCTAATTAGGAGACATTTCAAGGTTTACACCAATCATAAGAGTTTGAAGCACCTATTAGATCAACGGATTCCTTCCATAGACCAAGAATGTTGGCAAGCCAAGCTGTTGGGTTTAGACTTCGAAGTAATCTATAAACCTGGCAAACAAAACAGGGTAGCATATGCTCTCTCTAGGGTGGAAGAAGACAGATTGCTACTTTCAGCTATTTCAGCTCCGTTTTGGCTAGATATGGATACTGTTCGTCAAGAACTCAAGGAAGAAGACCAGCTTCAATTAATCATTATAGCCCTCCAGCAAAATGCACATTCTAAACCTGGTTATCATTTCAGAGATGGCCTATTGTTTTACAAAAACATATTAGTCATTTCAGCAAAATCAGTGCTTATCCCTCAGTTTTTGCAGGAGTTCCATACTTCACCTTTAGGAGGGCACTCAGGGTTCCTCAAGACTTATAAAAGGTTAGCTTCTGGGTTGTTTTGGTTGGGAATGAAGCCTTCCATTCAGCAGTATGTACGAGGGTGCATTGTTTGTCAAAAGAACAAATATTTGGCCATGACCCCTGCTGGCCTTTTGCAGCCCCTACCCATTCCTCAGTTGATTTGGGATGAAGTCTCCATGGACTTTATTACAGACTTCCTAAATCTCGCGGTTTTGAAGTCATCTTAGTGGTAACGGATCGCTTATCTAAATATGCCCACTTCTTACTCCTCAAGCACCCTTTCACTGCCAGAACAGTGGCTGAAGTTTTCACCCGTGAGATATTAAGGTTACATGGCCTTCCTCGTTCTATATTGAGTGATAGAGACCCACTCTTCACTAGCAATTTTTGGAAGGAGCTATTTAAACTACAAGGGACAGTACTAAAGATGAGTTCCTCTTACCATCCGTAAACAGATGGTCAAACGGAAGTTCTAAACAGGTGTCTTGGAACTTATCTTCGCTGTTTTTCCTCTGAATAACCTAAGAACTAGTCGTATTGGATAGCTTGGGCTGAATACTGGTATAATACTAGTTTCCATGTTTCTTCCGGAAAAACTCCCTTCGAAGTTGTCTATGGCCGTTTACCTCCTACCCTACTTCATTTTTCTTAAGGGGAAGCTCAAGTGGAATCCGTGGAGTTAGCCTTAATTGATAGAGGTAACTGTAGAGATTGAATTATTTACGTATAAGGTAAGAGTTACAGCTATAGACCCTCCTAAGAAATTATCCCAGGCCAATATACTAGACAATTATCAACTGATATCCCCCCTCTGTTTTCTTATGTTCATTCATATACCGCTGCCTCTACACAATCTCTCTTTCTCCATAACAAACTCCCAACAGACTGCCTAACAGCCTACCTATGTGGCCATGCTACTCTTCCCCATCTTACCCCTATAAATGTAGGTTTGCATGGGCTTAGGCTGATGCACTATGGGCTGGGATTGAGTACTAACAGGGAGAGAGGGATTTAGGTGTGCTTTTCAATATTCTTTTTATTTTATGGCCATAAAACCATCTATTATGTGCTTCGAGGTCAAATTCATGCTGTTATTGTAGTTTATATGCATGTTGTGTTATTTTGCAGGAATGTCATATAGTATGTTGTGTTATTTTGCAGGAAAGTCATATAGTATGTAGTTCCTGAGTAATAAAGGGAGAGATAAAGCATCAGGGCAGTTTACCTTTGCACTCGATGAAGTAGATGGTCCAGATGTTGGTGCAGCCCCTATTACCTGTTGAACTAAGCCACGCTTATGAATCTCGGCATGCAGTTCTGGAGCCTGAATAGGAAACGACAAATTTTTATGGCACAAACCCAATACAAATGACTCATTTGACAGCACTGACATTTCAAGTTAATGGCAACAATCAAAATTCTATTTTTTTATATTAACCAAAGATAGCAAATTGGACATACTACAACCCTGCACTTCTCAAAATTTTAGGACTGAGTCTAAACCTTAACCAGTTGAAAATGTGTAAAACATCTACAATAAAGGGGCTAAATGTTTAAAAACTAGTAATTGACAGGTGTTTATAGATTTTGGTCACACCATAGCAAGCTCATCAGGGAGCATAAACATCAACTTTTTTGGAAACCTTGGTAACTAGAAAAATCAAACAGTTAAAATACAAAAAATGAACGTATTCACGGATTCTCCTCTCTTAGAGTTCCTGATATAATCAACAAGCCAGCTAAATATGATTGTGCATAAGTAGAACCATATGTTACTTTTGAGAACTTGAATAAAGATAGCTCCAAATTTTCATTATCGAAATAGCAAAAACTTAAAAATCACATGCCAACTTTTGCATTCTTAAGTCCCCCCAACACATGAAAAGAATGATAAGGAACAACATATACCTTAGAAGTGACTTCCAAAGACTTCATATAAAGTTCATTCCCTGGATCCTACAAGAGAGGAAATTATCATGATCAAGCATCTAGAGTACCAAACAGAAAATAAATAATAGCAAGATTATAAGATTTTGATTGAGGATTTTGAATGACGAATACTTCATCAACAGCTTGTTGGAAGTAAACGGACGCTTTTTCAAAAGAGTCCTCAGCTTCATCCCGATCAGGGGTCAAAAATCCCAAAGAAGTATGGGCATTTCCCAGGCACCATATTGCATCATGTTTCTTGGGATCAATTAGCAATGCTTCCTCCAGCTTTGAAATCCCCTCTACATGATTAAATGATAGCAATTAAGAAATCATTTTACCAAGGAAAATCAGTCCTTTTGGATCATGCTACCCACAAAATAGAAACAACCCAATGCATATTATAACCACTCATCCTTCCATACCCAATATTATGAAGAAAAATATAATCAATCCAGATGACATGACTTATCAAATAGTTCAATTTATAGAAACCTTTAGCCACTCTAAGAGCATATTAAAATGGATCGATAATTAAAGCCTGTGGCACTAAAGAAGTAAAGGAAAAAAAAACAAATAACTGGCACCTAGAATCATCTTCTTTGAATCTTGTATACTTTGAAATTGAGCCAACTCCAGCAATGCTCCTCCCCATCTTGTTAAGTTTTGCCCATAATCAAAAGGGTATGAAATTTTCAATTTCCTAACATAAAATTCACAGAAGTAACGCATAAAAAACAAACTGACAAATTCATACTTTCGCTTGTAAAAGTTATCCGCTTTGGTATTAATGGCCGAAGGTCTCCACAGATGACAAATCAATAAATGCAAACACCCAACACTCCGAAGGTCTCCATTACACATAAACATCCTCCACTTCCGACTCCAGACTAGAAAAAGAAAACAACAAAACTAGGTGCACCTAATTTGCACAACCAGAGAAATGGAGGTGTTCGGGGGCAGCAACATTTTTCCAGCAAATAACAAAACTTACTTTGGGAAGAAGAGTCCCAGTGTGCGAGAGAGTTGCCCAGCGTGCGACAGAGAAGCACCAATGGAGAAGCCCAGCGTGCGACAGAGGAGTGTTTTGAGGCAAAGGACGGCGTGCGAGAGACCAAAAGGACCAAATAACAGAAGAAGGGTAATTGGAGGTTGCGCCTTTCTTTGTTCCGGAGACAGGGACAGAGAATTTTTGTCCTTCGGTTTACGAAGGACAAAAATTCTTTGTCCCTGTCCATTAGAGACAGAGGATAAAAAAATTGGAGACATCAACCAAACAATCAAGGGGAACAGGATTATTTTGTTTTGTCAACTGTCCCCACTCACGGGGACAGTAACTATACACAACATTAGAACACCTCGTAGTCTCGATACCGCCCCCACCCATTAGAGCTGCCATGTCAACTTTAAATTCATAATAGATGATTGAGCACATGAAATCTTTTGTTTCCAAAACAGTATTCTAATCTCATTTCAGTTAATTTTGCCCACGTGTAGATAAAATTAACTAACACATGGATGGAATTGATTAACAGAACCATGTTTAAGCCACTTTTAAGGCACCACTTAAGGATAGTTAAGTAACAGTGACAGAATGATGGACATAACAACGATTCATGATGCTTATTAGGTGTTTTGTTTCTTTTATTTTCATTTCACTTTATTGTTTATTGTTTTTTTTTTGTCTTAATAGTTAGCAAGGTTGTGCTACTAAACTCTTTTTACACTGTTATTACCTTTTATTTTCATTTAATTGCTATTTATTTCTTTCTTTACATTTTATCCCTTTTTATTTTTCCTTTTGTAAAGATGGCTGTATTTAATTTGGGATAAAAATTACGACAAGTTCAAAATTGTAGTACTTATTATTCAAGGAAGTATTACGTCATTATTCCTTTCTCACTCTGTCTTTTAAGTGCAGCGAAGGAGTGTAATGAAAATTTTAAAGAAGTTTTTTAAACATGGGTTAATTATAAAGCTTATTATAATCCTTATTATTTATTCTTATTAACTAAAATCTCAATTTAGTTAAAATATGTCTGGAATAAATTAGGTTATTATTGATTATTGAGTTGAATTAGTATGCAAATGATAAAAGTTAGAATAGATTGCTTTTATAAGACATATTTTTAGCAGTCATTAAAATAGTTGATTTGAATGAAAATTGCAAATTATTTACACATATTAAGCCTAAATGTGAGCTTTGATCCTAAGAGCAACTAATTACTATATTATGTTCTTTTATTCTTTGTTGTTTATCTATCATGCACAGTTAGAAGATTCTAAAATTTTATTTTATTATTCACGTTGAGACCATATTGGTAGGCTAGAGGCATTAAAATGATAAAGACACTTAGATTTGACCAGTTATCTTAGCCTATTTTTCTTTGATTATTATCTACCCTATTTTATCCACTATGATTAATTAATTTTTAGATTTAGCCTTTTCTTTAATTGATGATAACCAATTATCTTGTTTTTCTTGAATACTTTTCATTTATTTTGGAACTTGATAGATTTGCATTTACTTGATTACTTAAAACTTAGATTATATTGAAGAATTTTAAAAAGAAGGTCCATTATGCTTATGATTTATGGTGCATAAGTTTATCACTTGTCAAGTGTATTGTTGTTATAGCCTTCTATTCTCTCCAAAGTGACTTAAAGTTACAAGTTTGAAAAAAAAGAGAGAGAAAAGAAAGCTTAGAGAGTGAGAATAATTATGATTGTTCCTGTTGAAATCTTTGTTTAAAGGATCTATATTGTAAAATACCAAGTTTTATGTAGTCTTGTTTCTGTAAATTTTCTTCACATTGTTACCTTGATAATTATTCTTTTTATACCTTTACATGTTCTCTCTATACCTTTACATGATCCCCATTATACTGTGTTTAAAAGACCTTTTGCTTTTTGCTTATAGTTTACTTCTTGGTGGAGAACTGATATGAGGCCCTAAATTATACCCTAATAGGAACGTTACATGTCCATAAAAGTATATGTAATAGGAGTTAATGGTTATGCTTTGATTGTGTATTGCTTAAGTCTTGAATTTTAGTTTGATGAATTATAATTAGTAACTTGGAAGTAATTCTTACCATTAGAAAATTGATGAATTAAAATGTATATTTGGATTAGGAAAAATGTCAAGTGGCAAGACAAGTTAATACATGAAAAATGTGGATGACTAAGCTTATAAATTGAGTGACATATAACATAAGTAAATAAGAGACAAATGGCAGTAAAGTTGAATGACATTTGGCAACGTGATAAAAGGACAAGTAGATCACTTCTAAGTACATGATTGAACCCAAGTTTATATCATTAATTGGCCTCATTTTCTTGTCTGTTTATGCACTTGTTGACCCCTAACTGATACTTTTTGTGCTTAAATTGGTTCCTTACATCGAGCTTTTCCAATTTACAATTTGCCAGTACTTTGTC
>JANIHZ010000008.1:11400429-11417065 GCA_027478365.1 Erythroxylum rufum
GACCATGAAACCAAAGGAAATATGTCAACGTGCATAGTTTTTGACAAAAACATGCTATTCAAGAACATAAACAAGTTGTTGAGAAGAAAAAAGAAGGAGAAATAGAAGATAGCATGATTTAAGAGAAGTGATAGCCGGAAGAGAATACAAATATGCTTTCTTCACCATGTATCAAAGGTGCAAAAAGGAGAAAGAAAGAGCATATTATATATAAACAAAAATGATGGCAAAGACTATTGCCAAAACCATATGTACGATGTAGAGAGAGTCCATTTAGAATAAGAGCATATGTCATGAGCAGCAAATCCATGTATAAAAAATTATTCACAAGATAAGATGATCTTTTGGAAGAAAACCAGTAATCAGATGGTAATCCCTGTTTCTTATTTTCATATGAACTAAGAAAGAATTGAGTTGACTCCACTGCTACATTAACTAGAAGCAGAGCCATGGTTTTCCAACTTTGACCTTCCTTAACCCCACACTCATATCATATATGGGAAAAAATAGTGGAAAAAATGAAAGAAAGAGCATATTATATATAAATAAAAATGATGGTAAAGACTATTGCCAAAACCATCATTATCAACATCAATATATGATCAACAAACATCCATGTGTTGAAGTTTTGTTCTTACCGTGCCTGACCTTTTACCTACAATATCTTCTTGTCTTTTTCAATTAAAGAAAGAGGAAATACATTCACTATACGACCCTCCTCCAAATACCTTGACCCTTTTCTCTACATACCACCACTTCAAACAATAGGAAAATTTAATAATTTTCATAATTATCAATACATCCAAATAACAGGGGAATCAAAGAATTATCAATACAATTTTTTTTATGTGTGTATAGATATGCAAGAGGAAGATATACATACCAAAATAGGGAAATCAAGAGTCTAGGAGAGAAACAGAGATAACAAAGGAACTGAGAGTCGGTGGAGAAAGATCGGGTAGAACAGGGGAACGTGCATGCAGTTAGGATATAAAAAAATTAAGGTATGAGGTAGAGATAAGTAGGGGCACAAAATATACAAAAAAGCACCAACATAACAAAATATAGTGCCAAAATAAAAAGAAAAAGAAGAAAATAGCGCTAAGTTTTGTATATAATATATTTGAAAAACAACACTTTGAATGGAACTCAAATACGTCAAGATGGGATTGACATTAATTGGTATAGCCGCATAACATTTATGTTTAAGAAACCTTTGGATAGCTATCTACTAAAAAGGCATCATATCTATTAATTTATTGGTATTTTACATTATAAAACTCATAATTGAAATACACTATAGTTTTAATGAATAAAATATGGCGTTATTGCAAATTTCGTCCCATAACTATTGGCAAATGACATAATAGGACTATCCCTTTTTGTGGCGATTTAAGGACCATTATTTTTAAATATAACAATTTAAGGACAAATTTAATCGAAAATTTCAAAATCCGCCGAAATTTGTCGCGTGAGGTGCATGTGTTGTATAAAATTGGGATTTCTGACATGTTATTGCTACTTTATGATAGTTTGTTTTAGTTTGAAGGCATTGAACAGTTGAGATAGCTTTTAGCTTTTTTAGAAGTTGTCATCGCCTGAAGACAGATTTTGGCTGATTTTGAAATTTTCGATTAAATTTGTCCTTAAATTGCTATATTTAAAAAGCAGTGGTCCTGAAATTACTATATTTAAATAACAATAGTCCTTAAATTGCTATATTTAAAAAGAAGTGGTCCTTAAAATACCACAAAAAAAGGGATGGTTCTATTTTGCCATTTGCCAATAGTTATGGGATCAAATTTGCAATAAAGTCAATAAAATATTTAGTTTTAAATTTGGTACCATAACTTATAATTTATATCAATTTAGGTAAATTTAGTTTATATACTGTAAATGATTATCGACAGATCTTACGTATCTGTTAGTATAAAATAAATATTTTATTAAATTATTTTAGCAAAAGATACTATTAAAATTAAAAAAGAAATAATTATACAACATATTATTTATGTAATAAATAATCATATGGTATTTTTGGTGAAAGTAATATAATTAAATTTTTATTAAAAATATTTAAAAGAATTAAAACACAAAAATTCCTTTTTTTCTATGGATTATAAGAAGTGAGTAGGAGCTAATGACAATATAGCAATTATCGGTTTGACATTTCTATGCAATACCTTTGTTATTATAAGTCTCCAATTGGAAGAAAGTGATATCTCGCTTGTTGAATTATATTATTAAAAAAGGTTATAATTTAATAGTAATCGATTTAATAATTACCTAGTGGATCATAACAGTAAACAACGAAAAGTTAAAGAACTAAATTAAATCGGTTAATTTTTATTTAACAGTCTTTTTTAATTAAACTTCAATTAATAAAGATAATCTCTTTTTTTAATCATATTTCAAATTCTTGAATTTTGTTCGATCTTTATTATATACCTGTTTTATAACAATCCAATATCAGTTAAATCTTTAAACTTTAAACTTTTTATCTTACTGATTTAATTTTTAGCTGCTAGTTTGGTATAAAAGATCATAAATTTAAAGTTTGTTGGTTCCACTTTACTTTTAGTTTTTTTGTTTCTGATTTAAAATTTGAAAAAATTATTTGATTGAATTTATAAAACTTTTCTTTTATTTTTATATTTTCATAACTGAGAAAATCATAAAAATTAATTTTTATTTTTTGTCGTAATACAATTTATGATTAAATAAATATATTATTTAATTATTTAATATTTATTATATAAAATTATGAAAAGTCATTTAATTTATGATTTATTGAAAATTTAAGAAACACTTAATCAATACATATTAAATTTAAAATAGTTAAAAAAATTAAAATTACAAACTTTAAAAATATTTGTTTAAAATATTTAGTATTATCGAATCAACTTAGTAGTAGATTGATTTTAGAACTAACTCTAAAGGACTCCAGCCTTTTCCCTAGGTGTTGGCGCTTCTAAGCACACGCAACATCACCCTCACCTCCGTCCAAGTTCTCCATCATCAACTCCTTCCTATTGGTGTTTCTAAGGTGGCGGGTTTATTGAGATTCGTCGAAAGTCGGACAGAAGGCTAGTTGTTCATTGCTCCTCTGAAATGGAGTCCTCCTCAAACCCCGTGAACTCAAGGTTTGTGCCCAAACCTTATTTCTTTTACGAGTTTTGGACTGATTTTAAATGTGTGCTCTTTTTTTTAAAATACCTATGTGGGACTTTTGATACTATCATGAATGTGTGCTTAGAGTTTCACTGCCTATATGCTTGACCTATTGTAAACGTTTGTGCTCAAAGTTTGTTTCTTTAGCGAGTTTTGGACTGATTTTAAACATGCATGCTTGATGTTTATTGAAATGCCCGTGTGGGACTCTTCATATTGTCGTGAAAGTGTTCTTAGAGTTGCCTGTTCATGGGCTATATGCTTGAGCTATTGCTTCTTCTAAAATTGCAATATTTAATGTTCTTTATTACTTCTACCATCTGTCCTCTCTTCTGGGTAAGACTCAATAATCATCCTATGGTTTTTGTTTTTCTAAGATTGCTATGGGTGATGGGTTTTGATTGGGTGAGGGGTTTTGTTGATGGGTGTCCATTGGGTAAGGGATTAGGTTTTGTTGATGGGTTTCGATTGGGTGAGGGATTAGGTTTTGTTCATGGGTTTTTCGATTAGGGATGAGAATTCAGTGAAAGGCCATTTTTAGCTCTCTTTGTTCCTCTTCTCTGCTTTTAACAAATAGAAACACCAAGATCATGTTGTTGGTCGGCGATTTGTTATATCATCTTGACGTATCCCTCATACCCAATATTATATTCTTGTTGGTCGGTGATTTGTTATTTATTTGTAGTACAAAATCATGTTGTTTATGTTAAACACATCTATAGATAGCTGTAATTTCATATTGATCTACCAATTCCAAATCAGATAATAACTAGTTTTTTAGATAAAAGATCGTATATCCTTTAGTATGTATATACTCTACTGGGTTTTATTATTTTGAAGTTCTTCTTTGATTTTCATGTGAAAGGTTGGTTCTTTAAGACCATCAGCTTTAGTTTGATTATATAAAGTATGATTGGATCTAGTCATGTTCTTGTGCTAATGATCCATGGCTTCTCTTTGATTGCCTGATCTGTAGTTACAGAATGTGGATTTGTGCTGGATTGTCACTTGGTTTTGATAAAAGATTTTGTCTTTTGTTTCATTTCATAATCGAGTTTCTTAGCTGATGTTGGTTTTGATAAAAGATTTTGTCTTTTGTTTCACTTCATAATTGAGTTCCTTAGCTGATGTTTGTGTGTGATTGAAAGTGAAGTAACTTGTACAGAATCAAGATTCAGATTTTGCTTGGTTGGGTGATGAATTGTTTAATGTTTTATTCTTTTGGAGATAAAAGTAGTTAAGTTTTGTGGAAATTTTTGTTGGCGATAGTGTTGATTTGTAGTTTAGTTTTTATAAAAATACATTTAAGATATATAGAGATTGTTGCGCCCTTTTATGGAAAGAGATTGTTAAGAGTATAGCTAGTGCTCCTCTGATGTATGGATTCATGTAAAGGTTATGCCCTCTTTGCAAAGAGATTGTTAAGATTATGGCCAATGCTCCTCCGATGCATGGATTGATGAAAAGGTTATGCCCTCTTCTTCGACGAGGTATACAAGCAGGCGGTTTTTTTTAAGGATTGAATAAGAGGTATGTAAAAGTTATTCTCCCTCTTTCTTGGCGCTCTCACTCTCTTCCTTCTCCACAGTCTCCTCTTTTCAGGTATGGTTCTTAAGCAATCAGTGCTTTTTTAGGATTGAATAAGAGGTATGTAAAAGTTGTTCTCCCTCTTTCTTGGCGCTCTCACTCTCTTCCTTCTTTGCAGTCTCCTCTTTTCAGGTATGGTTCTTGAGCAATCAGTCTCTTATACGCTTTCTGGGTTTTGTTGAGTTTTTTGAAATTTATGTTCTTTATGGTTTTTTGCTTTTAATATTAACTTCTTTGTTTGATTTAGTGTTTAATGCTTTCTGAGTTTGATTATGTTCATCTCTTTGCATTGATATTGGTGGGTTTATGTCAAGAGTGAATTTTTATGCTTAATGAGCTTATGGTTTCAGACGTTTGTGTTTCTTCATGTTGAGTCAAAGTCGAGTTCTTTGATGCTTTATTGCTCTTTTATCTAGGTATTGATACTAGATAACATTAGTTTTAACATATTGTGTGTGCATATATGTTAATAAATAAGTACTAGTTTGAAAACTTTAACTTATATAATTATCTATTTAAATAAAATATAATAAATTTAATATTATATAAGAGATTAAAAATATAAATCAAAATTAAAAAATGAAAACTAGAAATCATCAAGAAAATATTTTCATGGTCTCCATTCATTCCCTCTAATTATAAATGTATGTGTTGGGTGACCACCTTAACATATTTTAAGACATGTATAAGCAATTTTGGTTTTAAAGATAACAAAAGAAATCCCACTTGGTAGAACCGTACATATGTAGAAACATTGAATGTCTCCACCTTACCAAACATAAAAGAGTGCGTGGCGCTGGCAGCTAATACTATAAATTTTGATATGGCTGTAGAAAAGTGTACTGACTACTTGGGCTATACTATTATAACAACTTCTGGTTCTTGTAATGGATGTGGACCTATGCTATAGAAACAATAATAATAATAAAGTGGAAAAAGTAATGCAAAGGAAGGGTAGCTGAAGAAAAATGATTTGCCAGCTAATTTTAGACAACTTTTCACTCTTTTGTCACATTTTCCTCGCAAACCCTTTATTCCCAGAGAAGACAAATTACCTAATAAAGTCTCTATTGGGGTGTTTTCGAAATACTAAACGAGGAAAAAGTCGGTCGTTTGAATGTCTCCCATCTGCTCACCGTCTCCATGTCGTCTCGTCTCCTGTGAGTAAATTTAAGTACTTTCCTTCATTTTCTAAACTTCTCTGCATCCCCAAATCTAGGGCTCTCTCTTCTAATAAGGTAAACTGCTTTTTCTCCCCGAAGCCTCTATTTCATTTCAAAGCTTCAATCTTGACTGCTCACTTGGCTGTACCAATTGTTTCTCTTCTTTATCTGTCTAATGTTATTGTTTTTAAAATGTCAGTTATGAGTTTTAGATGCTAAATATGTTTCCTTTACTTTTGAATTGAATTAATCGTTAGGTTTAAGGAAATGAGAGCAGTGTTTATGCTAGTTCCACATAACGGTTTTTTGAGAATTTTCTATATATTAATTTTTATCGAAAGTTTTAATCTCGTCTTCTATGTTCTGTTTAACTTGATAACTAAAAACAAATGACTTTGCTTTTATGTATATTCTTATCGAGTTGCTGTGTTTCATCTAAAAAGTTCGTCTTCTTTACTTTATGCGGGAATGCGAGTTAGTTCATTGTTTCAATAGTTGACTCAGTTGCGCTGAGAGCGTAGAAAAAATATACGTTTTAAGGGTTGAAGTAGATTTTGAGCTTGGCTTGGATCTGGTTGTGGCTGTTAGTCATTTTATTTTAAAGGGCGCAGAAGGCAAAGACTCGGTCTTCACTGTTTTTGAAAAGGTTTCTGGATGGGACTAATGGGATCTACATTTTACAACTTCAAATTTCTGTCTTTTAAGTAGAATCTGGACATGGTTATAATTAAGAGAGCCCTTATGTATAATATGGTAATCAGTTATAACTTTCCACTGGTTTTTCCCTATTTTGTGAACCATTTATCGAATTATATGTTTACTACGTGTACCTTATTGATGTGTCTTCAGGGTTTGAACGATGGACATGCACAGCTTCTGGCAGTTGGGTGATGACCTTCGAGGGCAGTCAAAAGTCACTGAGGATCATAAGTGGTTGATGGCTGCTTCTAAATTGGCTGAGCAGACAAGGACAAAAAGTGAACGTGTGAATAACCTTGATCTTTCAAAAGGCATGGCCGAGATCAGACCAAGGGATAAGCTTGGTTTCCAGGAAGATAATAAGTTTGAGGGCCTTAACTTCAATATATTGAACTTGGATTCGAAGCTGGCCGAAAATGTGAGCAAAAGTTCTTTGAGGAACTCCGTTTTTAACATGAATGCTGTGTACCAGAAATGCAACATAAACAGCCTCGGAAATCTGACTGGCAACAAGTATAGTGGCAACATTCAGAGTAGCAAGGAGCCCAACAGCAACAGCAGCAGCAATAATAACAATAACATTGAGAGTAATAATGCAGCTGATAAAAGGTTCAAGACTTTACCGGCTACAGAGACACTTCCGCGAAATGAGGTTCTTGGAGGATATATTTTTGTCTGTAACAATGATACTATGCAGGAAGACTTAAAACGCCAGCTTTTTGGTACTTACTACCTCCTCTTTTTCCCTTTCTATACCTTCTTGGTATTCCCTTTTCCTGTAGGTCTGTCATGATGGGCACTGGGCAAAATTGGCCATCAACGCTTGATGAATCTGATTTGATGAAAAAATTTGTTATGCTTTTACTAGTTTCACTAGAAATCAATTAGGAGACCTTGTAGAAGTGATTCAGCTTTTACTTCGATAATATCCATGTATGACTTTGAATTTGTTTTGTTTCACTTCCATCTTTTTTATGCAGATTAATCTTATTATTCTTATCCTCACTTGATAGGTTTACCTCCAAGATACAGGGATTCTGTTCGGGCTATAACTCCTGGTCTGCCGCTCTTTCTATACAACTATACTACCCATCAATTGCATGGTATTTTTGAGGTTTGTTCTCAAATTTAATACCATCTTATGAAGTAGTTTCCACCGATATACTTCAGGGTATTGTGTGGTTCTTTCTGATCCCATCGACTTTCTTCCCATCAGTTTCCCAATTGGTAGTTATTCATTTGGAAAATCCTAGTTAACATCTGTTTTTTTCTCCTTAACAAAGCCCAAATTGAAATTTCATCATCAATTATTTGGAAAGCATGCACTTATTTTAACTTAACTTGAAAAGATTTGAACATTTTTATGTTTTCATTTGCTTGTGTGTAGGCATCAAGTTTTGGTGGTGCTAACATTGATCCAACTGCTTGGGAAGACAAAAAGTGTAAAGGGGAGTCCAGATTTCCTGCTCAGGTAATTATCAGATTTTCCAGAGGAGGCAAGTTATTTTGATGCTCCGCTTGTTATAGCTGGTTCACACACTATTTCCTATGGATAGGTGAGAATCCGTGTTAGAAAACTTTGCAAGCCTTTGGAAGAAGATGCTTTTAGGCCTGTCTTGCATCATTATGATGGCCCCAAGTTCCGTCTTGAACTTTCAGTCCCAGAGGTATGAAAAGGTTCACATAATGTTGTTGATTATCTTCAATAAATATTAGTTCTATTCACCTGCACTTGCGATCTATTAATATTTTTTCCTTGATGGTGTTGCTGCAGACCCTGGATTTATTAGACCTTTGTGAACAAGCGGACTCAACTGCCTAAGTGATCCGTTTCAGAATGTTTAATCGTATAGGCCTTGTGGGGCATGTAAGTTGCCTGCTTTTCATAGATAATCCTTAGAGCGCAAGCTTGGGGTTTTGTGTCCGGTTAGATGAATCTCCTTGGGAAAAGTAGGGATGTTGTGTGAATCAGCTGAATAAGTATATCTGTCTCGTGAGTATGCTTGTGAAGCTCTGCCGCTTGTTAAGCTTTGCCTTTTAAGTCTGAATAGCATCGTAAACAAGACTGGCGATCTGTAAAAGAGAATTATAAAGGTTATGGTGCCGTGTAACAGTTAGGTCCTCCCAAGTGCGAGGCCCTGGCGTCCTTTTTTTCTGCATATGAACCGAGCGTGTAATTTGCTGGTTTGGTATCATCCTTGCGAGTTGTTTCTAGTTTCTACTGCTTGACATAAAAATATATTGCAACTTGTCGCCCTCACCAAGTAGAAACTAGGATCTGCGATGTCTGTTTCTTTTTTCAGGCGAACAAAACGAGTGAGAATCCTTTCGTTTATTTGAACAGAAGCAAAACCAGTCGTCTGTCCACTCTGACACCTTCATCGTGTGATCAAGGTGGAAAGTGATTCAATTCTATTCAACAATAAGCTTGATTTCCTCTTAGACAACTGTCTGTTAGTTTCAACGAGAAAGGTGTGATGCCAATTCATTTGACAGAGCCTTTACATTCTGGGGAGGGGAACGCTGAAAAAACTAAGTACAAAATATCTTTTTTTTGATTAATTAAACGAAGTACTGTGCTAAAGCAACCAACGGTGAATTGGTAAACATGACCAATCCACACATGGATATCTTTGAGACAGACAAATTGACGCAATAAAAAATTGAACAAGTTAAGGTTTCCAATGTTGTAAGTAACGGTGGTTAAGGAGTGCCAACTCAGAAACAAAGAAACGAGTATGCCATTGCCATGCCAACAACAGAGCCTACAAGGCTACAACCTACGGAAGGTGGCAAGACTTTGAAGACATATGGAAAAGTATTTTAATCGGACAAATTACAACCGAAGATAGAAAAACGATCACGTAGACTCGTGACACGTATGAATCATTGTCCCATCCCGAGTAAAAACTTTGATCCCAAACCACCACTACATGGTGCGTGGGTCCCAACAAAGAGGTGGTGATTGATCGGGCTGGTTGGGGCTTCGTTCGTTTCACTTTCACCTATGGCTGCGCTCCTCGTCACTCGTTAACATTTCCACCACTAGACATCCAGCATCCTTCCTTGAAGTCCTCTCCTTTACGTTTGTTTTCCGTTGTTATTGATATTCAATATAATTCATCTTTTGCATACAAACCTTAAACCAAGAAAGAATCTTTGAGAATGCCGGGACTCAGAGCACCTTCGGATTACTCGGAAGAACCTCTTCGTCACCCTTCGCTCCAAATCAACGCCAAGGCCAGTTTTTCTTCTACTTCTGCTCAAAGCATACCTTAATGTTTTGAATAAAATCACGCTTCTCCTTTCTGGGTTTTACCCAGTTCGTTTTTCTGTCTTTTCCCCCCAAAAGATTGTTCAATTGATGATTTACGATTGTAATCTTTTGGGGCGCTTTATTGTTTCACTGCTTTATTATGATCTGTTATGCAGTTGATAGTCTTGTTTCTGATTTTGGTTTGCTTTGGATTGTTGTCTTGAGCTGCCAAGGTTGGCGATGATTTTCATATGAATTTTCCGAGTTGGGATTTTCTGTTGTTGAAATATACATGCTTTTTGATTATTTAACCGTTCAGAAATGAGCTTCCTTCAGTTTATACGCTAATCACTGTTACTTTTGGAAAGATTATCTTTGAGGTCAAAACTGAATACTTTCCTCGAGCTTTTGGCTTTACTATGTATGTCCATTGGCGTAATCTTTTGATGATTTTTCATCTTATTCTTCAAACAATTGATTGGAGATTTTGTTAAACTCTTGTACAGCAACCTTTCAACGCCGAGCCTCCTCGCTCAGCATTGATTGGCTCCTACGTGACACCCGTGGATTTGTTTTACAAGAGAAACCATGGACCCATCCCTGTTGTTGACGACATTGAAAGGTTGGGCATCAACTTCCTTCCCATTCCTTCTTTTCTTAAACTTCAATATTCTAAAGCTGATTTTGCTGCCTGTTCTCTCCATCAGATATTCTGTTTCCATCCGTGGTCTAATTGACAACCCCATGGAGCTGTTTATGAGAGATATCAGGTGAGTTTGCGCTGATTTTTAAGTTGCTTTTGTACCTTAGGATGCTGTAAACAGTTGCATTTATTGTTAAACTACAGGATGCTTCCAAAATACAATGTCACTGCCATATTACAGGTATGCTTAGCAATGCCGGTCTGTTGGATTATGTTTGATAACTCATTATGATGGAAACCTTCTGTTTCAGTTAATATTGCCATTCACTTGAATTGTATGAGATTTTCAGTGCGCTGGTAATAGAAGAACTGCCATGAGCAAGGTGAAGACAGTGAAAGGAGTTGGCTGGGACGTTTCTGCTATTGGAAATGGTTTATTTCTGAATTTTCTGAATTAATCATTTGTATATCCTTTCTCAATGTAAATGCTCATGCTTCTTGTTGTTTTGTTTACCTAATTAATTTATTGTGTTCAATACCAAAAAACTTTAGAATGGTTCACTTGGATTTTTTTGGTAGTTGTTATGTGGATGGATCAGTTTACTCAAGCTGGTTTAGATTCAGACTGTACATGTGACTTGCTGACTATATATCAGAAAATACTAGGACTATGTTTGGTTGGAAGTAAGGTTTTTTATGGAATGATTTATAATGGAATGAAATGTAAATGGATGTAATATTAGAAAATTGTTATTTGGGAAGGACGAAAGGGCTTATAATATAGTATAGTGAAATGTTGTTTGGAAGAAGGA
The DNA here is from genome assembly GCA_027478365.1 of Erythroxylum rufum. Lineage (NCBI taxonomy): Eukaryota > Viridiplantae > Streptophyta > Magnoliopsida > Malpighiales > Erythroxylaceae > Erythroxylum > Erythroxylum rufum. The sequence continues at coordinate 11,411,761 of JANIHZ010000008.1, forward strand.
TTTATAATGTAATATAGTGAAAAGTTGTTTATTATTTTACATTCCATCCTAAACCCTCTAAATCGAAGGTTTCTCATTTTTACTGTTTATGATGGAATGAGATGTAATATAAAATCCTCCTGTTCCATCTCATCCCATTATATTCTATTATAAACTCTCCTTTTAAATGATGAAATAATATTTTATTTCATTCCATTCCATTAATAAACTCCCAACTAAATATAGCCTAAAGATAAGAAAATAAGCATCTGTTGAATTGTTATATAGTTTAAGTCATTGAATTGGAGAGACCTTTGTTCCTTCCAAAAATATTTCACATATCATATTTCTAATTATCTGAGCATGTACCAGCTGTTTGGGGTGGTGCCAAATTGTCTGATGTTCTTGAACTTGTTGGCATATCCAAGTTGATTAGTACCACAAAATCAGGTGGTAAACATGTTGAATTTGTAAGCATCGATAAGTGTAAGGTATGAGTGTTGCCTTTTCCTAATAATCTTTGGTGACTCGTTTATTTGCCTAGTTACCTTTGTGGTTGGAAATTTGAATTGTTTATTGTCTATACATCTCACTTTGACTATTGAAATGTGTAGGAGGAGAATGGAGGTCCATACAAGGCATCGATCCCTCTTAGTCAAGCCACAAACCCTGAATCTGATGTTTTGCTTGCTTATGAGATGAATGGAAACGTTAGTAATTGTTCCTGTATTGAATTTGATCTCCCGTAGGTTAACTTTTTACCAGGAATCATATGATGGAGGCGACTGTGCTGTTTTTTTTTTTCTTTCTTTCAAACAAGTTGCATTGTCAATGCTTGAGTTGCATTATGCGAGTGAAATAATATTTTGTTTTATGTCTCATGGGATTTAAGAAATGCTCTTGTGGAACAGCATATTTTCTATTTCTTGTTGGAGTTTCACTTCTTAGGGTAGGTTTTTTGGAGCTCTTCAAATATTTTATGATGGATTAGTGCGTAATGATCAAAAGTCAGTGTGGTTGTCAGATATTGGTCTTATTTAAATGAATTTTTATTGTTGTTACTATTTTATTTCTCACAGTAAGATGTGAGATGTTGTGTACTTTTACTTTATGGACATATACACTTAGAATTTTTTGGATGAAGAATCTAAAATCGTTAAAGGCACAGACATTCTGTGAAAAGCTATGAGATCCCCAGACGTCAAAATGATCAAGAATTGCTTTCTAAAGTTGTTCTGTTATTTTCATCAGAATGTCATTCTGCTCTTGTTATTCTAACGATATACAGCTGATAATGTAGTTTCCTATTGACCGCTAAATATTAACTTTATTACTTTGCCCATGCCAAAGCCTTTAAACAGGGACCATGGTTATCCAGTAAGAGTGATTGTACCAGGTGTTATTGGTGCCCGTTCCGTCAAATGGTTGGATCATATTAACATAATTCCAGAAGAATGCCAGGTTGAGAATAAACATCTATTGTTAAATTAAGTTTGAAATTTAATTGCACCTTCCATTCCATTTATCATATGATAGAATTCACCTTGGTTTCTTCTCAGGGCTTTTTTATGCAAAAGGATTACAAGATGTTCCCCCCATCAGTGAATTGGGATAACATCAATTGGTCTACTAGGAGGCCACAGATGGATTTTCCAGTCCAGGTAATTCCTCTAGGCTTTATATCCAAGAAGGTTTTTCATTCTTCGTGTGCATTTGATAAGAGTTTTTATATTCTGCTTAACAGTGTGTGATCTGTTCTTTAGAGGATGTGGCTTCAGTAAAACTCGGGAAGGTTAGTTATTTTTAGCTTAATAAGTACTGATTTCATGTCTGCCATGATTTGTCAGATGACTTCAACCAATTTTTGGTCTTTACAAATTTTGATTGATGTGTCTTATTGGTACTGAAAGATAATACTAAAATATGTTGGTCTTTTCAGCTTTGGATTAAATTTGCAACATAGTGTGTGTAACTTTTATAGGTTAAAGTTAGTGGATATGCAGCATCAGGAGGTGGACGAGGAATTGAGAGAGTAGATGTGTCTGCTGATGGTGGCAAAACCTGGGTGGAAGCCTCACGATACCAAAAGCCTGGTGTACCTTACGTTGCAGATGATATGGGCAGTGACAAATGGGCTTGGGTGCTTTTTGAGGCCACAGTTGAAGTCTTGAATGACACGGAGATTGTGGCAAAAGCAGTAAGTGACATCCATCATTGAGTTTTTCTTGCATTTGAAGCACCAAATACACCACTTATTGCTGTTGCATATTAGCTCAACAAATTACGCTAGCAATGTTGAGATCTCGCAAATTAAGAAAATGAAAACAAATGATTAGGTTGATGGATGGTTGAGAGTAGAAGAAATTATGAGTTAATCGAAAAACTCCAGAGAAAATTAAAGTACAGTGCAGGACACTGCAACTGAACGGAGAGAACATAAAAGGACCGTTGGCTTTGAAGAAGATAAAAGCTCTTTAATATGTCAATTCAACTAGGCTAACATACGTAACCAGTCCCATGTTTGTTATCAAATATGTAATTGTCTTGAGTTGTGAAGTTTCTTCTTTTCATCATATAAAGGTGGATTCAGCAGCAAATGTGCAACCTGAATATGTTCAGGACATTTGGAATTTGAGAGGGATACTGAACACGTCATGGCACAGAGTTCAAGCCCGAGTTGGTCACTCAAATATGTAGGCGTAGTTAGCTCAATCCCATTTGGAATGTTGTGCTTGCAAGAATAATGTCTCAAAAGCTTGATATGTTGTTTCAACTTCTCTTTTCCTTGCCGTGTGAAACAGTTGAAAAGGAGTCGAAGATGGACTCAGACATCGACATGAGCATTAATAAACTTAATATTTCACAGCCAATGCTTAAAAACTTTCAACCTCATCCCCTGGATTACACTTAAAAGCAAACACCTAAACTTGTCTGCCTCTTTCGAGGCATTGCACATGATTTATACATGATGTGACATTACAAAGATACGTGTAGTTGGCCCATCCAATATCATTTATCAGTAGAACTAGAACCTTTTGCGCTCTAAATCTTTGGATTAATGTCTCCATAATCATGTTTAATATTTTTGTGTTTTTAATTTATTCAGTTGGGTGGCAGGTGAAGTATGTCACGTCCATTGTCAATAATTCACACACACAAGATGAAATATGAGTCCAATTATTAACATCCTTTGCACGACATGTTCATACACCTATAGCAAAATGTAATTTCGAAATTAAGCATTACAAGAATGATTATCATGTAGTTAAGTTCAGAATAAGGGAGTCTATTTGTGATAAATGGGAAGTAATTAGTATCTTATGCAATCATTCAATTTCAACAATTATTTTAGAAAGGAAAGATCAAGCAAAATATGTTCATGACTACTCTTCGAAATCTGTAAATTCAGTTCTCAGTGAACAATTTTGGCTAGTATTTAAAGAACAACATGAATGTTTTATAAATCCTCTAGCATATAAGAAAAGAATATGAAAGCAAAAGAAGAAGAAGAATAAGAAGAGAATCAGAGAACTGAGGGAAAAAGAAAGGCTGTCAACCTAATTAAAGAAGATGACCATGATTGAATCATAAGAGTTAAAGTCATCGTAGAATCAACCTTTATAAATGATAAGCTTCTTTTTACAACAAGTGATAGATCCATATTTTGTATGTTTGTTCCAAACTAAAGTGGTATAACCCATGGTTCTAACCACATATTGCATAAACAACAGACGATCTACATGTGTTTGATAAATATGGTTAAAAACTAAAAAGAAATTTCCATATGGGACTACCCATAAGGTCACAAATACAAAAGATGCTACATTTAAGGTTTTCCCAAAAGTCATCAATACAAAAGATACTTTACATGGGGCTGCATAAAAGGTAATAAATACATAGGACCATATGTTACATGCATTAATATACATATCACTATAAATATTGTATGAATCAAATAATATCTTCAATGAGATGTGATATAAAGTGAGCTACCCCTTTTGCTTTCTATTATAACTAAGAATTATCCTCTTACTTCTTTTCACATTGTTCCCCTGAATCATTAAGTAGCAAATATAAGGCATGCCTCTTAGCTCTATAAGATCTAAGGTCTAAAATCTTTTGATGGTCATCTCATAAAACAAATCCTTTTAACCTTAAAATATGCTAACTAGGACTACTTTCGAAGTGTGATATATGCTTATTGGCAATCCAATGGTAATCATCTTCTTATTATCAAATGTTCAACCGCAAGAATGGTTGTTTTGGAATGTTTGGGTTTGAAACACATGTCCATTTGGTGTAAGGCTTGTTTCATTTCTTTCTACATTTTGTAGTAACCTTAGCCTTTCATTTTCATACACACAGTCAAATCTTATTTGGATACTCATGTTCTTTAAAACTTTTCTAAAAGTTTTCACATAATAAAAAATCATTCCCTACTTTAGAATAACTTTTCCATTATTTGAACTTGAAGTAATGAAATTAGAATATTTTGGCTTCTTCCTCTTTTCATCTAAACTTCCTTATAATCTATCAATATTTTTGCCATCAACTTCACTCTCATTATCCCCTAAATCAATATTTTCAACACTCCTGTACCACTTACTCATATTAGGCAATTTTTCTTATATGCCACACTGAAATATGTTTGTTATAATTTCTTCACTTGAATATATCAACTTATTGAAATTTGTTAACTTGCTATCATTATACGTTAGGTCTTCTAAATCATTGGATACTTCACTGAATAACTCAGTAGGTGACTTAATGAATACTTTATTGGCGGTTACAGTGGTTACCTTAGTGGGTGCCTCCATGGCTATAAAATGGCTATTATGGTGGATGCTTCAACGGTTGCTATAGTGTTTGCTACATTACACATTGGGCCATTATCACCCTCAATTACTTTAATAGGCATATCTATTATAGGGTTAATAAGTATGCATAATTTGGGATGCTTTTCCCCCATCCAAATACATCTCAATTTTCTTTCTTCTATTATTCATATCAATATCATTCTACATTGGCCTCAAACTATCTTCAATTGATTCATATGACAATTTATATATAGATTCCTATACTTGCCCATACCTTAACATGTTAACGATGAGCATGAAATCAACTAAGGTTATCTATTCCACATTATTAACAAAACAGTGTATCTCTCTACCTTCATATCTCATATTTGGTTGAAACTTGAAAATTTACCATAAAACCATCGAAGCCTAATTCTAGTGTCAGATATAGTAGTAATTTCTCAATAGGTACATGTAACAACATTGTAATATTATATTATATGAGGAAAAAAAAAACAAACTGAGTGTAA
>JANIHZ010000008.1:11434960-11448861 GCA_027478365.1 Erythroxylum rufum
TTCAAGTATTTCCCATTTATGAAAATATTTTTATATTTAATTTTTTAATAATTACTCAAATGTTTTAAAAAGTAAGTTTATAATTTTCCTAACCACTTTTAATCCTAATATTTACACCAATTGACAAATTTAAGCCTAAGATTTCAGAGTATAGAAATAAACTCCTAATATTTAGAAAATGTTTAAATATAAACTCAAAATAATAAAAATCAATTTAAAGAATAGCAAAAACTACAGTTTTTTTTTTGTAAAACTTTCGGTGTCCTCCTCCACTAATTTTGCAATTTATTCTTGTCTTTTTTTTTTAATACAAGGGAAAGAAACAATTATTCTAAGACCCGCAAAGTGCGGCAGTACTCCATGCCCTGTCGATCCCGTCAGAGAAGGTCCTGGAAGGTCAAATGGGGCTCGCGAAGAGTATGGTTGCCTAGGCAATGCATGGCTGCTTCTATTGCCAGTTGATCAGCGCACTGGTTGCCCTCCCGATGGACATGTTGGAGGCGCACCTCCCAGTCATGTTGGAGCATTCCGTGTATACCTGCCAATAATAAAAGATGACGGTCAATCTCAGATAGAGGAGTAGAAAGAAAATTTATGACCTCGAGGGCGTTGGTTTCTAAGATGACCCGACGGTACCTACAATTCCACGCAAGTTGGAGTCTCAAGTGGACTCCCTAGAGCTCGGCCATGATAGGTGAGCCGCTGCCAATGTGGTGGAAAAATCTGACACACCACTGCCCTTGACTATCCCGAATAAGTCCCCCAGCGGTAGCTAAGGCCGATCCTGAATTGAAAAAGCCATTCGTGTGAAGTTTGACCCAATACTCTTGAGGAAATGCCCAACCTACCCGGCTGCCCAACAGGAGGCCCAGGGGTGGGTTGATGACTCTTTCAACTTCTCTAGCTCGTACTATCCACTCAATGTAAGCCAACACTGCTTTCGTTCCCTCTACCGGCCACCCAAAATCCTCCTCGAAAAGACTTTTGTTCCGTCATGACTAAAGTATCCAGTAGGTTACCCCAAATATCATCGTGCAATCCCCCTGCAGCTCATGGGAGTGCTGAAGGAGATTGGTTCTCACCCAATGATCCTCCGCTTGCTGGAAAAAATCAATATCGATCATTGCTGAGGGAAATTGTCTCCAAAATTCATAAATTCGTGGACAATTCCGAAGGACATGTAAAGTGGACTCCTCCTGATCGCAATAGTGGCAGCCGTCTTGTCTTTTCTAAATCACACAAACAAGAAAAGTACCTTTTGCTTTGTACCAATCTTTTCCAAATAGCAGTATCAAAATCAAGTTTGTGGTCGCCATCTTCTTGTGTGATTTACTGTAAAGCCCACAAAGCTAATTAAAACATCCCCACATCCCAGCCCAACTAAACCCACAAACCATTAAACTTATATAAAAAAAACATTTGGAATTAGAATTAAAACCAAGAAAGTCCTCGTCTTCTTCGCTATTTTATTTACCTTAAACAAAGTGCATTCAAATTATTAGGTGAGTATATCCAATCCTAATAGAATTGATATCAGTTATATTATAATATATAATTCACATACTTGCGATATAACATAAAATAAACTAAAAAACTTTAAAAAATTGGAGTCTCCGTTGCATTCATTACTCACATTTTACCTATCTATAATTAAAGGCCTACCCTACGAACTAAAAGGACACAATTCTTCTCTCTTCGGTTCCTGTTTTGTTAATTTCCCACTTTCTCATTTTTTCCAATTACCTCTTTTAACTTTTGTTTTTAATCTTTTTATGTCTGCGATGTACCCCCTTTTGTATCTTTCTCTGTCTCTTTTCAATATTACTGTTACCACCACACTACAACTATTATTATTATTAACTGAATTTTTTTACCTAAATATGTATCAAATTATTTTAATATTTATTATCATATAACACAATTAAATAGAATTTCTATGTAATTTTTAATGATTTAATTGAATAAAACTAAAATTGAAATAAGTATATGTTTAACCCAATGTTTTTCTTTTTCATTTTGGGTGTCAAGACTAGAAATGTCATTTTGGGTCAACAATTGACCCAATAATGTCCTAGCTGCTAGAGGGTCCCAAAATCAAAGAAATTAGGTTCAGCCACACGAGTAGAGTGATTATCAATTAACTTACTTGTGGTCCAAGTTCTTGACCCAATAATGTCCTAGCTGCTAGAGGGTCCCAAAAACAAAGAAATTATGTTCAGCCACAGGAGTAGAGTGATTATCAATTAATTTACTTGTGGTAAGCTCTTAAATCAGGCCCAAATTCTAATTCATTATTAACTAGCCTCCCTCCCAACAACTTGATTCTGAAAACATTTAAAACGCATACCTACAATTTCCAATTTGAGTCGGTCTATCAAGTATCAATGGTAATGTACCTTGATGCTCACAAACAAGGACCAGTTTCTGCCAAGTGTCGTGTTCTCAGATCTATAAGAAAAGATAAGATGTTAAAGATAATGACAAAGATGTAAAAGTATGATAGATGAGACCACATTGAAATAAGAAGGGCAAGTAGACACTATAAAACTCAAATTCATCACCAGTGGAGGCTATGCTTTGATTAATTTTGGTGTTAATATATATGAAATTTCAAAATCTTAAACATGCTTAATGTTCGACCATTCTCTTTGGTATAGAGGCCCATATGATACTTTTTAGAGGTGACTCAAATGATAACCTAAGTGGGTGCTTGATTAGTTGATATGGAAACAAACAAATAAAAAAAGAGGTAATATATTATGAATAGATGAATAGTAGTTTGATGTCCCATTTTAAGGTAATACTATATACTTCTCAATATAGTAAAAAATGAAAGTTATATTTTGGTTCAGCCAGATTCTGACGGAACTGCACATTGCCGTTTAGATCCATGTGTTGACTGCTTTCTGTATTGACTTCGACGTTGAGATCCTTGCAAAACAAAGAAGGCACGCCGAGAGTTATGTCCCGATTAGCCCCTCCGACGCTCAAGTTAGTCTTTTGGTGAAGGTGAGGATGCTGAATGCAGAGAGTGGCTAGGGTTATGATTGCACGTACCTCTCTCACGATGAGATATTACCTTATATATTAGATGGATGTTAGGGTTAGGTCTTTACGTAGTCTTCTACCTCTGCATGGAAAGATTCCTCCCGCTGATGGGCTTTGGAGAATACAGATCGATCGGCCCACAGGTTGTTGTGATCAAGCCCAGACCTAAAAAGGGCCGACCCGACCAGATGAAATCACCTGAAAACAAGCATCAGATTATTTAAGAACAGAAGAACTATTTCCGGTATCTTTCACGACTCGAAATTGTCCAATCCTATGGAATGTTTGCGAGTTAGCTACCGACCTTTTGAGCTTCAAGTATAGCAACGTCTGAATCGCATGTCAATCACAACAATCCAGGAACTTCTCTTGTTGATTTATTCATCTTTTCCTACAGAGCAACACCTCATGGCGTTCATCTATTACTTGTAATGTAATTGTCTTATACAGGCACGGGTGGGCGCTTCGAACCTGTGGCGTGGTATGTCTGCGACTTGGCATGTTGTTCGAAGCGGCCTGCACTGGCAACTTGGCAACGACAAGTGAGTCCTGTTCTGGACGGACAATTGGCTTCGAGCCTGGGAACCCTCTCTCTGTTGCGACTTCCCCTGTCCCCAACAGCGCCCTCTCTATCTCGGTAGCTGATTTCCGAAACACTAACGACACTTGGCAGTGGCACTTGTTCCAGCAGTACCTCCCTTCGACAGTTTGCCTGGACATCGCTGCGCTTCCCCCCGCTACCGATTGTAACGAGGAAGATACCCCTCAATGGAGCCCTACAGCTCATGGGGGATTCACTGTCACGTCAGCCTATGACCTTCTCGAAGGAAGCACTTTTGATGATCAAAATCACCTCTGGGCTTTAATTTAGAAATGGGCCGGGCTCCAGCGGATTCGAGCTTTCCTTTGGTTGATGGCCAAAGGAAAATTGATGACCAATCAATAACGCCTGCTTTGTCACCTTGCCACAGATGGCGTTTGCTACCACTGTGGTCACGACGAGCCTATCTTACATGCCCTCCGGGACTGTCAGCGAGCCCGAGATATTTGGATGCGCTTTTCCCAGGCCCTACGGGACCTGATGTTTTTTCTTTAGGACGACATAGCCTGGCTGTCTTCCAACCTTACGTAGCACCATCAAGTTTGTTCCTTCTCTTGGTCGTCCGTCTGCGGTGTCACCTATTGGTTCCTTTGGCACTGGCGGAACCAGAGTATATTCGTCCCAGCCGCTGTTTGGCCGGAGGCGGGCGATCGTGTCATTCTCGACTACCTTAGTTGGATGGAAAGGGTCAAAGTAGCGAAAAGTCGTGTTTTCCCCACCCGGGGTTTACCTTTGGGGAGCCTCGTCGGGTGGAGTAAGCCGCCTGTGGGCTGGGTTGAACTGAATACTGATGGGGCCGTGAAACAGGGTGGTAGACTCAGTACTGCTGGGAGGATCCTCCGTGATTGCCATGAAAGATGGTGTGGTGGCTTTACCTAGCAACTTCCTCAAGGGCCACCTCTCTCCTCTGAACTTTGGAGTATCCACTCGGGTCTTCAACTCGCCTGGAACCTGGGCTTCCGTCAAGTCATTGTTGAAATGGACTATTTCGAAGTTATTAATTTACTTTCCCCTTCTGATCGTGTTATGACTAATACTTTCTTTTTGGTGATAGGTATTTGGCGACTCGTCCAGTGCGATTGGGAGATCTAGTTCCGGCATATTCTTAGGGAGGGGAATCAATGCGCGGATCACCTCGCCTCGCTAGCTATCCTCTCCAGCCCCAGTTTGCACATTTTTTAGGAGCCCCCATTGACTGTTTTGGACTCTCCTACAAGATCAGCATAGCGCGTTATACCTCCGCTCTATGTACTAATTTAGTTTAGTTTGTTTTTTTTTCCTTATTATTAAAAAAAAATTGTCTTATACAGCATCACATACGAAAGAAATAGAATAGAAATTTAGCAAAAAGAAGGCAGGATTCTAACACGCACCTAATGGGAAAGCAAACAAACTAGCTAGTCAGAGGATTGGAGATTAAAAAAAAGAATAACAGTTATAGGGATGCTAACACTACATGTTCCCTCTATGATTGTGGTCCATAACCACCAAACAATAAGTAATAAGAATAACACCAAAACACATCGATAACAATTAAGAAAAAACATATATAAGAAGATGGAAAAAGCACATGCCCTACACGGCCTCGTGGGTATAGCCATTTGAATAATTAGAACTTATTTGCGTTGAGTTGAATATATATGACAACTCTTATTGTTTGTCCTTTTCATTTTCTCAAATAGAAAGAGGAGGTGCAATATTTATAGTTAGATTGGCTTATAAATGATTACGTTATACATCATGAGCTGACCATTTCTATTCAAGCCAATTGCATTGCATGCTAAAATGGAAAGTTTTGGCTCTCTCCTAACAATCCCTCTTGGCTTCCTATGTTTGGTTTTATTAAACGTTCTGCTTCTTTATACTGTCATTTTGATTCTATGCACATCTCGACAAGTTCCCAGATTCTCATCAGGCCACAGGCCACATAGCTATCCTGTAATTGGATGCTTGATTTCTTACTATCAAAACCGAACCCGCCTGTTAGATTGGTACACTGAACTGCTAGCAGAATCAGCAACCAACACTATTGTTGTAAACCGCCTTGGTGCACGTCGAACTATCGTGACGGCTAATCCTGAAAATGTTGAGTATATACTCAAAACCAACTTTAATAACTTTCCAAAAGGGAAGCCTTTTACCGAAATTCTCGGTGACTTTCTCGGCTATGGCATATTCAACGTGGATGGAGAGCTTTGGCGCATACAACGAAAGTTGGTGAGTCATGAGTTCACGGCCAAGTCCCTCCGAGAGTTCTTCATCATGACATTGAAAGAAGAAGTTGGTAACGGGCTATTGCCAGTTCTGGAGCAGTTGGCGGAAACCGGAAAAGTTGTGGACTTGCAGGAGTTGCTTAGAAGGCTTGCGTTCAACATGATTTGTAAGGTTTCTCTTGGGGTTGATCCATGTTCGTTAGATCCTTCTCTACCTGTCCCTCCTCTGACCAAGGCTTTTGACATAGCGTCAGAGATATGTGCAAGGCGAGGAGCAGCATCTCTGTTCATAGTCTGGAAGATTAAGAGATGGCTTGGGATTGGAACGGAGAAAAGGCTGAAAGATGCTGTTGAAAAAGTTCGCAGGTACGTTGATGAGATAATCGCCAACAAGAAGAAGATAATTGAAGGAGGGAAGAATCATAGCAGTAACAACGATTTGCTTTCTAGGCTGATAATGGCTGACCATGAGGAGCTGGTCATAAGAGACATGGTCATCAACTTCATAATGGCAGGGAGAGACACAACTTCAGCAGCAATGACGTGGCTCTTCTGGCTACTTTCCTGCCATCCCAATTCAAAGAGAGAGGTGGTCGAAGAGGCGAAACATGTGATGGATAGATTGGTGGATTATGAGTCATTAGATGAGTTGAGTTTTCTAGAGGCATGTCTCTGTGAGTCAATGAGACTATATCCACCAGTAGCCTGGGACTCGAAACACGCCATGTTCGACGATAGATTGCCAGACAACACTGACGTCCGAGCAGGAGATAGAGTGACTTACTTCCCGTACGGAATGGGCAGAATGAAGGCGCTCTGGGGAGACGATGGGTTGGAATTCAAACCACAAAGATGGTTTCTGGAACCTGACAAAAGTAGAGTAATGAAGAAGGTATGTCCTTACAAGTTTCCAATTTTTCAGGCAGGGCCGCGGGTGTGTCTGGGGAAGGAGATGGCCTTCATTCAGATGAAGTATGTGGTGGCTTCCATAGTTGAGAAGTTTGAAATCGAACCTTTTACTTCAACAAGGCCGGTGCTTGTGCCGCTCTTGACAGCTCATATGGCAGGTGGACTGAGGGTTTTGGTCAGAAGAAGGTAATGATTAAACATTTAGCAACTAGTTGATCAGTTCGACGAGTCAATGCTTGGATGATTATTCTATTGTCATATAACCTGAAGCATACATTATGTAGTAAACAAGTTCGTGATCGCATATATATGGTTAGACATGCTCAAATTATCAGCAAATATCGATTAGCCTAGCTAGTCGTCATGGACTACGTCAGTCTTGATAAGTTTATGGATTTGAACCAATGACTTCGGATGGAACACGTGTTTATGAATAGATACTGAACCAGGGTTTGGTAGTTTGATTGAAAAAACTAATTGGTCACAATGCACGTGTGTGAATGGATGGAGCGATGGGCACAATGGCATGGAAGCACCAAGAAGACATGATTAGATATAGCAATCTCATCCATATCCGCCGCCGAGGTCAGCAAATCTGCCTAGCTACTTGATATGGTCTATATATCCTTTGCATAATAGAGAACTAGTTTTCATGCCTATTAAGTCTCCTGTCTGCGACAAGAAGACGCGAAAGTCTCGCATGCACGTTGATAGAAGAGCTTATTATAATCATCAATAGTTCAGCGATGCATATCTTAGATTAATTATACCACCCTTATGTAACCTTGTGCTTCCCAAGACATAAGTCAATCTTTAATATGATTTATCAGTAGATCCAATGCCATAAAGTCCTAGTGTAGCATTTAATATCTGAGCAACTACCTGTTTCAAACTCAGATTGGAGTACGCTTGCATGACTAAGAGTAACTAATTTCAAATTTGTCAGAAATCAGCATTACACTTCGGATAGAAGTCACAGATTTTTATTTTTATCTTTTACTTACAACAATGAAATGGAGTCTACAACGACAAGCTTCCAAATTTCTTGTTCCAGTCCACAAATATGTATAACTCACTCAAAGAAACTGAAGGTCTAACTTCTTGTAGTGCATTTTCAAAGTCCTGTATCAAAGGAAAAAGTGAAATCATAAGGATCGAAAGCAACGAACTAAGAGAGAGATATACCGAGTTCCTTTACAAACATTCATGGCCACTACCTGAACAGAAACTGGCCGCATATCCTCCTTCTGCAGCTTTGTGATTTCTATACCTTGTATGAGAGCTTCTCTTAGTGGACCCATAGATGCTTCCTTCACCAAGTTTTTCATGTCCGATCCTGAATATCCTAGCAAAAGTAATAGAAAACAAATCTAAAAACCAAGGGGCCTACAATTTCTGACGGGAAGTATGATTACTCATAAAACTATAGTGTTATATACCTTCAGTCAGATTGCATATGGTATCAATTTCATCCTGTGAAAGTTTAAGCAATCCATCCTTCTTTAAGAGATTTCGGATTATCCAAGCTCTAGCTTCTTCATTTCAAATAGCAGCAGGTCAGCATTATAGATTCAAAGTGTCATTATGCAATGAATCCAATAGGTAAATAGGAAATTGTGGGGGTTTTCACCTGATGATGGTAAAGGGATGTAAAGTCTTTTAGTGAGTCGCCTTCGAGCTGCTTCATCAAGTTCTTGAGGTCGATTTGTTGCTCCTGATAAAATGTTCACTTTTTAACAATATTGAGAGCAGAAGCAAAAAAGAAAGAAGAAACTGAGGAATCTTGCATTAGAAGGCACAAGGAATTTCAACCTTAAAGGCGTGATACAGCTAACAGGAAGAGGTGGGTAATGATGGGAAGGGAAAAAAATGGTCAAGAAGCTTAATAGATATAATTCCAAGAAAGTTGAGAGGAAGATAACAGTTCTCCATTCATGACATGCGACAATCTCAGATGGCATAGCCGCAGCAAAGGGGAGAAGAGCCCTTATTCCAAACTTTGCCGTGTAAAAGCTAAAGCTGTTGATAAATGGTCCTTCCTAGTTTGTTAGAAGTTCATATCCTACTAAATTCTTGAGGTGTTCTATGATATATTGTGGTGCAGAAGTGGAAAAATCGGGAAGAGTATAAGTAATACTACCGCAACAAAACCCAATCATAACACAAAATATTACCTATAAGTAGAATTTGCTCACTGCCAGTATCAAAGCCTTCCATTTCAATAAGGAATTGCGTTTTGAGTCGTCTACTAGATTCATGCTCACCTTCAGACTTACGCTGCAACCATGAAAAGAGTTTTTAAGTTTTACATATTTTGTGGTGAACAACAGATAATTTGTACTAAATAATTATGATGAGGCCCTTCAAAATTAATGGCATGCTCTTCAATGAGTAATGTTGCATAAAGAACAATAACAATTTAATCGACCGTAACTTACAGATTATTGTTTCTATGGACCAACCCAAATCGCTAAAGAATCACATAATCCCAAGGATGCCATCAATCCGAATCATTCAACTTCTAGAAAGTACCCTCTGGACACTTTTTCTAGACAAACAAAAACATTTACCTGGGATAGAAGCGAATCTATTTCATCAACAAATATTACAGCAGGTTGACGACAAGTGGCAACACCGAATAAGGCTCTAACCAACTTTTCACCCTCGCCAATCTACAGTTAGAAGAGAACATTTAAAAGTTAACATTGAATGAGGTGTGTGCAATTTAAGCATTCTGCAGTATAACGAATGGGACTCCTCCCTGTTTCTTTTTCACTTGAAATATCTGCTATTTTCAGGATGCCTTCACAATATTGTTCACACGTTCTCAAAACATAAAAAGAAAATGCAGTTAAAAAATTGATGATGAGGGAAATCAATTCATACCCACTTGCTTGTTAATGAACTGGCAGATATGTAGAAAAATGTTGCTTTTGCCTCCCCAGCAATAGCTTTTCCAATCATTGTTTTCCCTGTTCCCTGAAAAAGATATGAGGTGCTTATATTAACAAATGCATAAATAAAAAATCCATTAGAATTTCTCAAAATCTTTTGTTGATTTAATAGCTACCGGTGGGCCAAAGAGAAGAAGACCTCTTCCTGGAGAACGGCAACCTTTGAATATGTCAGGGCGCAATAAAGGCCATATGACCATCTCAGTTACACATTTTTTAGCATGCTCCAGGCCAGCTACAATTGTCAAGAAACAGTTGAAACAAGAATCACGGGGAAGAAGAAAAAAACTGGAATGCAGCATGAATTTTGAAGACGTGTGTGGTACCAATGTCATCCCATCTGACATTTGGATCTCTGTCCATAATCTCATTACTTATGTGCTCAATGAGACGAGGCTCCAAGTTTCTCAACTTTTCAGGAAGTTCACCATCAGGTCCACAGAGCATTTCCAAGCTTGATTAGCAAAGGAATATGTAGAATGTCAGCCTAATTCCAAATTCAGAATATCAAAAAAAAAAATTGAGAGGAAGCAGCTATGGCTACAAACAGGATAAGAATCACTGAACTCACCATCTCCTTGTCGAGTCATCTAATGCATCATCACCCTTTCCTGCAACCCGTGCGCTCATAGTTCCGGTGCTTCCCCCATTTGATTTTATAGGAGGAATGAAATTGCCACGAACACCACGGCGAGAAAAACCATACCTGGCCCCATAGCCCCGGTTTATGTTATCACTTTGTGGGGAAGCAGATCCACTAGGGGATCCTGTCAACCCTCTTTTTTCCCTCGCATCCATTTCCTAATAAAGAAAGGCAGTGACAATATGCTTACATTGGACCAACAGAAAAATGTTTTACTCTTTTTCATACAAACTTTCCGATATTGCGTACTTCGTGCTTATGTCTATTCAGAAAATTACATATTAATACCCTTTAAGACATCATCTTCTTCACTATGAACCTATTTGAAGAATTCACTTCCAGTCAAAGTTTCATAGAGATAGAGAACCTATTACTATTTTCTGGCAAATAAGAGCTGCAGAGAATTGATTTAGAGCCATTTACTTCTGTAGAAAAGAAAGCAACTTAAGATGCCTAACAGAATTTGTAAGCTGTCATTGCTGTATGATATGAATCAGTATGGTAACATCCATCTTCCCACTTTATGATGTCGACTTGACGTTTATTTGGCTACAGTTGCAAAACATATCCATACTGTGGTCGAGAAGAAAAACATCAATGATGGATCCTCTACTTACAGCTCACATAATACTACATAAACCACAGCAAAAAGGATAAGGACAATAAGTGGCCAACAAGTACCATTTTCGCTCTCGCGGTTACAAATGCACTTCCAGCAACATCTGATTTTGCTTCTTCATTGCTCGATAGTGACTTCGAACAATCATATCTGGGGCTACTTATGTCTGTAAGTGGACGCTTTGTAGAGAGAGCAGGAACTCCAGGTTGATTTTGACAGGAATGAACCCTTTCTACAATCATGCAGTCATCTGATATATCATTCTTGGAGTTCAAAGAGTTCGTAAGTGAGCTGTTTTTTGCTTTCGAGATTTTGCTTCCATATAAAGATGTCAACTTCGCCTGCATCATAACCTTTGATGTCTTGCGATCGGGGTTTTCCTTCCTCACCAATTGGTCAACCTGAGACAAATCATCAGAAAAGTCTTTCCTTTTTTCTTTCTTTTTTTTATTTTGCCCTGTTTTCTTTCGTTCATTCCATTTGAAGACTAAAGAACGATTGAACAATGACTTGTACTAAATAGTATTACAACCTATCCATTGAAATGATTACTCAATATAGGCAAAAAGACTAGAAAGGCATCAAGTTTATATACATGCCATACCTGTTCATTGGAAGAGTTTATGCCATATCGATGAAGAAGGGATTGGAAATACTTTGACTGCTTGATCTTCTCAACACCCACTCTCCTTTCAAAAACCTTGCCAGGAACTCTATCTGCTTGTTCAAATGCTCTCCTGGAACGTAAGCAAACAACCATGGTCTCTATTTAACCTCCAAAGTCCACAATACAAATAAAAGTCTAAAACACAAAAAAAAAAAAGTAAAAACAAAATCTAGTGCGAATCCAAAGTCTGTCCACATTATATTGGCATAAGAAGTTATATATATGTAAACCTAACAATCAGTACCGGTCAGAATTGGGAAAGAGAGAATGGCGAGCAGAATCGAGTTTACATAGGGCTTCGCGGCGGATGAGGCGAGTTAGCGCTTCATCGAGGTCGGTGAGAGAATGGGAGTCGAGAAAGCCGTGGAGGCGGAGGGCGAGGACGTAGGCGGTGGAGAAGTCACCATTCTCGAGAGCCAAGTCGACACCGAACTGGAGGGAGTGAAGGCGGTTGAGCTTCTCATCCACTTCCTTTCTCCAGTTTGAATCTCCGGAAGCCTCCATTCTCTCTCCCAAATTAACAGCAAAAGCAGAGGAAGAGAGCAGTAGCGTTTCTTTTCCCGCCAATTTTAGGTTCGAGACTGAAAAATAGAAAACGCGAACTTTTCGAAGTCTAAGGTTAACTTTTAAAAAATCTTCAATTTTATTTAATATTATAATTATAATTAGAACACCCAACTGGAATACGAACATCCTTGTAGAGACAAACATTACGGTTTTAGTTAAGCAATTTAATGAAACTTAATTAATTAGTTTTATTAAGTCTAACACATATAAGTGTTTAGGTTTCTATTTTATGCAGCAAATCACGTCAATAACGTTAACGAAGATACTAATAACAAGCTATAATTAAAAAAAATTAGAAGTTTGATTTAGAATTGAAAAGCATTAGAAATTTGAGTATTGAATTGTCACTTTTTTTTAGTTCGAGCTATAATTGTAGAATTAAATAAAAATTAGAACTTTTTTGTAACTAACTCGAGTCTAAATGAGGTTACTTTTTATTTTAATTCCGAACTTGTCATATTTTGCAATCAATCACATCCATTTTTTATTATATTTTCTACTCTATATATTAGGAATAGCACCTGGCTAAGTTTAGGTTGACTGAGCCTCAGATAGGACCTCAAGCTCATACTGTTTAAGTTCGACTCAATTTTAGACCCAATCTTTAAAAGCAAAATGACATCGTTTTGTATATTTTATTTAAAAATTTTGTAAGTCGGACTCATGTCATTATCATCTCTATTATGTATGTCATGTCTACATATAAATAGGATTTTATTGGCAACCACTAAAATTTTTATAAAAAATCGAATGTTCTTATTGCATGCAATTTTATAAATTATGAGGACACATAATATCCGAACAATTCATAATTCATAAATTATATATGCCAAATATGTACGTTGACAGGTCAGAAGAATAACTGATATAAGTTAAACAAATTGTTAACAAAAGTTAAACTTGTAATCAACTTTTAAGCAATGTGTTAAGACTCATTTATGATTTGATTAGACTCTGTCGCTCATCATCTGTTTTATCCCTTCAAATCCTCTGTCCCCCTCTTCTGTACCAATTCTGTCCTTCTTAACCTTCTATTTATATGAGACCTGTATAAATAAAAGATTAAGATTAAAAGGAACAGAGTTAGTATAGAGGAGGCGAGACAGAGAATCACATCCACTGGTTTATGGTCAATGAATTATTACTAGGGTTGGAATAGACGATCTTCACTTACCAAGGTATTCGTACGCTGGTGATGTATCCAACAAGGAAGTGAATGATACTTACTACTACGAATATACGATACTTTACATAACAAGATTGATGAAGAATAATAGTTATTGAATGTCAAATTCTATTTTAATCTTTAAAGATACACTAGAATTTAATTTGAACCTGCTTTTAAGTTGAAATGTATCGTTAACAAAATGTTTAAATCAGGCTTTACGAAAACGAAAATTTTGTTAGTTAAATGTCACGTGACTTAAAAAAAAAAATTGCATGTTAATAGAACTTACTCTCATTGACATGACATTCTTATTTTAAAATAAAAGTAAATCCTACAATTACATAAAACACACCATTTTAATCCTTTGGAATTTTTTCAATCCTTAACTTTTTTAGTCTTAGTTTGGGTGGTTCCGAAGCTCACAGGGAAGTAGCCCCCGCTTATGGATCTGTCCAAATTTCTGAGCCGTGGCCCATTAGGTACTGTCCGCTTTGGTCTGTCAGGGTGGAGTT
>JANIHZ010000008.1:11470056-11481289 GCA_027478365.1 Erythroxylum rufum
AATATTAACATCTAATAGTATAATTAAAAAGTAAAAACGTAATAATGAAACTAAACATATTTTTGTTTTCAACTTTTATTACCAATCTTAATCAATCAAGTTCCTATTTTAAGTATTTTTAGTACAGATCTCGTCTATTTTTTTTTGATATTTTAATAAAAATAGAAAATAAAATTTAAAAACCACAAAAAAAAAGTGGAAGTAGAATCAACAGGAAGAGTTTGCCTACAATTGATCTTTTTGTGGGAGCATAAAGCATTCATCACTTGATTTACTTCCTTTACCAGCTAGCGAGTTTGTGAATCTTGATGGAGAAACAAAGGTGGCGTTGGTCAAGGAGATACACGGCAAATTTTCTAAGGGCAAAAAGGTAATGGGATTTGAGTCTTCATTTTCCAAAGGAGTGCTTTCCATCTAAGTGCAGTCCAAACTAATGTTGCATCAATGACAATGCTTATCACATTTATTTTCCGGATAATATAGACTACATTCAATGTTCGTCATCTTTCATCTTAAATTAAGAACTGGAGTTGCAGGTGAGTTATTAATGAGTTTTTTTTTTCTTAAGTAAAATTATGGGTTCAAACCGCTCTTATGTATTCAACCGTTTAAAATTTGAAATCAGAGCTTTACCTTTTATAAAGAATTTATCTGACTCGAGCGGAGATTAATTTAGGTATGAATAACTTAAAAATGTCTTCTTATAATTAGAACCCTCTTAAAATGCCTCGTTAAAAAAACAAACGCAAATAATTAGATTTGAGGCCAAATCCTCTTCACTTTGATGGGAATATGCTAGAGAACCTAACTGTTCGGGCATAAGTGAGATTGCACCTAATCGTGGATTGGTATAAAAAGGACTTGGCGAGTGAGACAAACGACTATATATCTAGGCTAATAAATGTGTTATAAGTTGAACACTGATGATTGCGAAAACACATGCTTCCATCACTATTCAGTTGTATAGTTGGTTCTTACTTTGTAACAAGTTACTCTCATAAGTTTTTAAAGGGTGTGGCTCGATAGTTGAAAGCGGAGCTTAGCTTCAGTTAAGTTTTAGATTCGATTCTATATTAACTTTTCTTGTAAAAACTTGGGATAGTCAAGATTTTATCTGTAAATAGAGAACTAATTAAGCCCTCAATAATGAAGTAAGTCCGCTTAACTTACCTATAAGATGGTGTGCCAATTGAACCGTCAGAAAGGTGTGCCTACTTGGCTGCCTATGGAATTTCCTCAAATAAAAAAAAAAAAGAAAAAGTTACTCACAGATGATACGGAGCCTATAATGCAATTGTCAAAACTTTTTCTTTTGCGTGGCCGACCCCTCTATTTGTCCAGCCTGATAGCCCAAATGTACAGTACCTCCAAATCTTTGCCACGTATGGAAAGAGTGAAGTGCTTAATGTAGTGGGTCCTTTGGAGGTCATTGTGATCATGTTTCTGACTTAGTCATGCTTTTTCTTGTTTGATGGAAATGTTCATGCTATCCTCTCTAAAGGCTTCGACGTCCCAGTGTTAAAAATAGGCCTGAACAAAGTCCTGTTCTGCAAATGACTCCATGTTACAGCAGAAGGCAGCTAAACAGGAACAAGAACAATGAAAGATGCTATCGCTTAGAATTGTTTTAGTACTTGGGAAACTAGCTATCACTTGCAGTGAATGCCACTATTATTGCAGTATATGGAAGAGTTCAGGATGTCTGCTCGTACAAACTGAACTGATCTGCAAAACAACATGACCAAGATTTTGAAGCACTGCTCTCCTCTCACGAGATCCACACTAGCGACTACATGCAAAATTATGTTGGAAGGCGCATATTATGACAAATCTAATTTCCAAACACAGCTATTATTCAATACTAGTATCAAACAACTCCATAGGCCAAGGATAATTACTGCCTGCAGGAAAATGCTAAAAAGTTCAAGCTAACATGACGGAACAGTTCAATATGAAGCTACTCAGCCTGTTTTTGCTGCACTCAAGAGGCCTCCATTGCAGTTCCTTGGCTTCAGTATCCGGCTGGCAAGTATAGATGGCCATGCCATCTCCAGAATAGGATACCATGGATTTAGAAGCACCAATTACAAGTAGCTCATTGCCCAAAGACTTGAAGGCCACACCCCATCCTTTGTGAGAATCAGCTCTAACTGGTACTGGCCCTAATTTCCTCCACATTTTGCTCTTTTTCATATAAACTTTCAGCTCATTTGATGATGTCTCCAGAGAGTAAAGCTCATTATTAACGACAGCGATGAGGGGTGGGGATTGAAAGGTTGCAACTGGAGTCTCTTCCAATAAGTCCGGGATCAGTTCCCATGTCTTTCTATCCTCATCATAAGCTTCTCCACAAGTGAGGCCTTGTCCATTCTCATTTCGTCCTCCTACCACATAGAACTTGCTATCCATATAACAGCCTGAGCAAAGCTTCCTTCTCCGCAGCATCCTTGGGAGGGATTCCCATGATTTAGTGTCTGGGTTATATTTCTCAGCAGAATTTAGAACTTCTATACCAGTTCCTGTCACCCCCCCAGCTACAAAAGCAAAGGCACCACAGGACGCAGAAGCAAACAAACATCTAGAATCGGTCATGGAAGGACCCTTTTTCCAGCTATTTGTTTCCAATTCATATCTCCAGACAGTAACACCATCTATCTCCCTGCCAGAAACAATAAGATGGGTCCCTGCACAAAGGGATTCCTTGTCCCCAAGGTTGAAACAAGAGTCAGCAGGTAAGTCTGGAAGCTTCCTTGGAGAACTGAACTGCTTATCAAATATCCACCAACTCCTGTCCCCTGTAGCAAAAATGAAAATGGATGATTCTCTGACCCCAATTTGCCTCCTAATCTTAAAGAGCTCACCAGTCTTCAGAAGACAAAATATGCGTTTGTTGACAAATGGCAATTTCCAGTACTCTGACCTTGGAACTCTTGCCAAAATCAGATTTTCAATCTCATCATTAAGTGGGGCTATATACGAGTAATCTGCATCCTGAGGTTCTACACTTGATGAATGGCCAATTGATCTGTCTTTGCTTGAAGGAATTCTGGGACAGTTGGAACCAACGTGTCCAGTAACACCACAAACACTAACGCGTTTTGCCGTAGGACTATCAGAACTAGCCCAAAATCTATTAATTGAATCCTTTGCAAGCATCCCTTTCTTACTAGGATCAAAATCTTTTCTGTACCCATCAACTCTTTCTTCTTTATTTTCTATCTCTTTGCCTTTGGACATGGATCAGAAAGCTTTGAACGCCAAAGGACTGCAATTAAAAAGTAAAACAGAAAATAATCAGAAATCACAATCCCATTTTGCAGATTCTGCAGTTACCAAAGGATTTAGAAACTAGATTCTATGACAAGTTAGGATTAAACCTTCAAAATAAATGAATGATAGAAGCATGTTGCAGGTTAGAGATAATACTTTAATTAGCAAGATTCAGACTAAATACATCTCCAGAGACAACCGTGACTGAACAGATGGAAACATAAAGAATATCTCCACTAAAACAAATCCCTTCCTATAAGGAAAAAGACATGCAGTATTTTCCACAAAGTCGGTAAATTTGAGGCCAAATATGTTTACAGTGGGTTTATCAACATACGAGGTCCGAGAGGACGAAGCAGTAAAGCAATGGATAGCAAAAGTTCTCAGATAAAAAACTCGGAAAGCTGCACGCCATGAACTCATTTGATTGAAAACTACCTAAGCGGTGGAGATTAATAAGCCTCTATAATCAGCCACAACAAGATATCCAGTCTCAAAATCACACAGAAAACATTGAAATGTTGTTTTCTGACACCGAGAAATTGGTTTAAGACCAATAATCATTCCATATCATTCATAGACTAGAAGAAAGTCTTCAAAACCAAGTTATACGAGAAAATCAAAGTAACAGGAGATCCAGAGAACAAAACAAAGAGTAAGAAACAACATATATTGATAAGCAGTGAAGCCCACAGAAGTGGAAGATTCGAAGCGAACAGATCATACATAGAAAAATGACAACAAAGAGAGAGCAGAGCAATGGCCTCCAGATGATCAAAAGACAGTAGGTATACGCATGCACTCACGAAACACAGCAGAGGAAAGAAGAGAACAAGACGAAGCTTACCAGGCAAGTCAAGTCCAGTGAAAGTCAGGGGAAGTAAAAGAACAGACGGTTATGGAAAGAAAACCAAGTCATCAAGATACAACTGTCTTAAAGTCTCATACACATTGAGAAAAAACCCCAGACTATGGAGTAAAGGAAGAGAGAGAAGCGGAGAAAATATATAAATACACAAACGGATAACATATATAGAGGAGAGAAGCCATTAAGTAGCAGAGATTGAGGGTACTAAGTATGTGGGTAGTGAAAGAGTTCAATTTCAAGACAGCCCATTTGCTAGGTGGAAGAGAATTTATGCATACTTAATGTGATTGTCATTGTTGGGATTACAATATTCTCTCTCTGCCATTGTCATTAAACTATAGTTTTGTTATCTCCAACAACAGCACCCACAGCGACTTCTTGTTTTGAAAGGAGCAATCTTTACACATAGGGAGAGAGAGACAGAGTCTTTGTTTCCAGCTCCAATACTTTACTATGGTGTAAAGAGAATATTAAATTGTTTTGGGGAGAGGCAAAGTCGTTTGCTTTACAGAAGGAGCAATTAGGGATTTTCATAACGTCTGGACAATTGTTAAGTTCAGTCATTAGTCCTTTCCTTTTTTATAATTCATTTTACCATTTTTTTTTATATAAAGAAGGGAAGAAAAAATTACACGACAAGCCGAGGGAAACAGACTCTCGACATATCCTCTAAGAGGAGTACATATTACCGATGGGTGGAGTGTCAAAATAAATTGTGCCTATAGCAAAATTCTCAGCATAGTTCGCGAGCTAGTCGGCACAGCGATTACTTTCGTGGTAGATATGACGATGAACTACTGTCCAGTTCCGAGTGAAAAATCATTAATCCCCCAAACAATGGAATTAAGAATACGCGAGCGGTTCGCCGAGGAACCAATGAGATTGATTGCCGCTATTGAGTCAATCCTTCGTATTTATGCTTTCCCATAAAACTATGTAATGGGCAATAAGAAGCAAAACCCAAACCTAGTTCCCCAAGTAAAGGAAATCATTTATGTTTCTATGCAAACGTTTGCACAGAGACAACTAAATTAGCATCATTGAGCTTTTTATGTAGTCTTCAGTTTTTACAAGTTATTAGGATGTTTCTTGAAGAGAAATTTCATAAAAGTCAAATCTTTTACAGTTCAGTTTTGTGACATGAACATGTAAAAACAGTTTTTTCCACCTGACATTCTTAAAGTTATACATACAGCAACAGGAACAAGCAGAACCACAAGCCATCTATGAGAACTTGGTCGCATTTCCCACTAAAACTTTTTCCACTTCGCAGACCATTTAAGGAACTGTCTTGCATCTCATTAGGGTCCAACTAAAAATGCCAAAGAAGTAGAAATGAACTCCAAGTTGTCTTCCTGTTGGATTACACTGAGTAATTAACAAAAGATCTTTTAAATTGCGTAGAAGACCATGAGACTGCCCTCAATCTCCCCTTTTGTTTTGTTTTGTTTTTGTTTTTCTGAAAAGAAACTTATGAACCCATATGCTGCTATGATCTATGGGAATAATGGTATGCTTTTGTAATAAAAAAGCATGAAATGAAGCACAAGTGGCAGTAATTGGCCTAGAACAGTGAGCTGGCTAACCCAAGAGAAACAATAAAATATGTTGCAACAAACAAGTTAAAGGAGCATTACATCTGTCCTATTCATTTGTTGTGCTAATCAAAGATTATCGCAGGATTGGTAACAATTTGTGCTTAATTAGTTTAATAACAACCAATGGAAGAGAAGCTGCCACGCCCTAACCCTACAAAGTGGAAGTCCATTGGATAAGGCCTTCTTTGTAATGGAACTTTTCTTAACCTTGAACATTCTGTAAGCAAAGCTAATTTGTTGGCTGTCCACTGATTAGTTTGGTGGATTCACCTTTCTTCTTTATGTATATTATAATCCCAAGTTTCACTGTCATAAACGCGTAGGTTTAGCATTTGTCTTGGACAGGTGTCTTAGTTAAAAGACTGATATCTTCATCTAAGCATCGGGTTTGGCTACAGGGATAGAGCTTAATCAACTTTGACCCCACAGACATGGAGAAAGGATGTAAGAAATGCTTATTAATTCCATATTAAAATGAAAACCCCCCCACCAATCTGCTTTTAATTGGTCAAATTTTGTAACTGCACTTGCATTCTTGATGGAGATGAATTGGGTTGATTAAACAATGTTAAAAAAAGGACTCTTTTACCTAAATCAGTCGCATTTCGAAACTGAGACATAACTAGTACAATAAGTGCCTTACTTTAAGAAGGTATTTAAAGATAGGGTCATACAACATTGCATGCTTTGATCATATGCGATGGACCTCACCCAAATTTGAGTAAGTACACACTTGACAGTACACGCTTGACAGTACCGTTCTTTGGAATAAGAATGCATTTCCCTTACACAAAATCATGCAGATGCACTCATTATTCTCCAAATGTGTGGCCACTAAGGTTATGGGAAAAGAGACTGCAACCATTAAGATCATCGGCTTGAAAAGAATATTGTTGATTGTCCAGTTAATGTCGTTTCAGAAGTGGAACATAATCATTCGGACATATATGCTGTTTTCAAAAAAGGAATCATTCACCAATTCCAATTCTTCCAGGGCATTGGCTGATTATTCTAAGCTTAATATGTCAGATTCCTATATGGTTTTCATTTCAGAGCTCTTCATAACTCAAGCCATCTTTAAATGCAAATTCATCATCCAATCTTGAAAGAAATATCCGTTCTTGCCTTGATGAATGGGAATCTATGTAGTGGCTGTAGCTTCCATACTAGACATGGGTTATTCCTGAACTCATGCTGTCATGTTAATCTTATGAAGCATCTCACTAGATAGAGAGAAAACCAAAGCATGGATGTGAAGTAATGATCATTGATTAATTTTCTGTTGATTAATCTTAACAGGTCTCTGTAAAGTGGAATATGGTCAGTAATAGTATGGTCACAGAATGCTTCAGTTTATTACCTTATTTGTTATTTTCTTGTACGACCTTTGCGTCCCAATATCGAGTGTTTGCATTCCTGCCTCAACAATATTCTTTAAGCTTTTAAGGAGCTTCAAAAATCTGCTTGAATAGATTCATTTTCTAATGACCGTACAGCGGTAAAGCTAGATCACAGTTACACGTGATCCTCGAGTTTTATAATTGTCATCAACTTTACTTTATATAGAAATGATCTCAAAGACGTGAGGGGCACATCCACTTGAATGAAACAATCACAGAAGCGGTTATTTGGAATTTTTATAAGTTGACAACCAACCGCGGATTTGGTCTACCAATGGTGTGGCAATGGCGGTGCATGCGACACCACCTGTAAATTTTAGCATTGACATATGTTCCGTTCACATAGATGCAATCCTGAATACCCTTTCCAGCCGCCAAAACCCCCCAATCTCATTAAGGATTACGGTAAACCTTATCTATCCATCCTTCTATTTATCTATCCATCTATTTGTTACAAAGGAGGATGTGCATGAAACATTTTAGTATTAACTCAAAACAAAAGATAAGACTGTAGACAACAGTCAGCACAGTTATCTCAAAAGGCTCTATTGAAATGTGAAGGCTAATTCATAGGCTCTACCTTCCTAAAGTTGAAAAGGCTCAACTTTCCAGGCCCTTTAAGGTATCAGTTAAACCAATTCTGTAACTGGATCCCTGGAGACTGATCCAGACTGATATAGCCTGTGGATCCAAAGTACAGCAAAACAGAACCAGGTCAACCTTTAACCCATAACCCAACAAACACATCTTCTTCAGAACCAACAAAAATGGTATCCACAAAACAAACTACAGGGTCTTCGTCCATCCATTGCATTCATGGCTACCTCACTCTCTCTCCCCAATTTTCTGTCTTTCTTGTTGCCCTTTAAAAACCACTCTCCCAAAATACCACCACCACCTCAACTCTCTCTATCTTCTCCACAAATTCACTCTTTAGCCCAAAAGTCTAAGGATATGGATGACAAATTGGTTCCTTTGGTGGCTCAAGAGGGTCTATCCACGGAGTTATCCTCAGTAATATGTCCGTCTCTTGCATATTCCAATACCCTTTACTTTCAATCAGCATACAATGTGCAGGTTCTTGTGGAAGAGAACGAGACCGAAGAGAGGCTTTTGAATAGATTCAGGAGAGAGGTCATGAAGGCTGGTGTCATTCAAGAGTGTAAGAGAAGGAGATACTTTGAGAACAAGCAGGACGAGAAGAAGAGGAAGACTCGTGAGGCCGCTAAGCGTAACAAAAGAAGGTTGGATCCTTTTTTTTTTCCCTCGGCTTCTCTTATATCTTTGATTGTTTGGTTATAAAGAAGTTTGGGAGAAAAGCACAGATAAGGAAAGAGAAGTCTTTGCTAAGAAAATTAACATAATTTAAGAGCATCACCCATGTGAATGAGATAAACAAAATTGACAGAACTAAACTTTCTTGACTTTTTTGTCATATGATGTATTAGTATTCATCTGGCACTGGATACTTGTCTGTACTAAGATAACTAGTTGCGGGTGTTCTTTCCTACTGGACTTCTGTTCATATGGTTCTTGATGGAAATTCAATCTTGATTGCTCTATGTTGGAAGGCAAAAGGGCTTAATCGTGTTTATTGGTTGTAGAATGGAGTTTTGGAGATGTACGTGAATGTTAATTACTTTCATTTCTTGTCTCCTTTTCTGTTTATTCTTTCCATATAGCACAGTGTTCCAGCTTTTGCATTGCTGTGGTTTCAGTTTCTTAATGTTGTCCTTCTAGCCTTTACTGGATTTGTTTGATTCTCTATAAACTAAAGTTGTTATCAAGTGGTTTCCTGAGTTCCTTATCGTTATAGGAAATGAATTTAGTTGATTCATTGTTTGTACTTCAGAGTATAATTGTTTTTCTAACAAGATGAACTGCATTCATCAAACTTCAGATAGGATGATGAACTTTATTATGAGTGCTGCATTATCCAAACATAGGTGCTCTCTATCCGATTATCTGCTTGTGAACGAGCACTTAGCTTAAAGATATATGTGGTCCGATTTTTTTGTAGGGTTTTTCTTGAGAATTCATACTGATTAACTCCATTTTCTTATTCTATTTTTAGGCGGCCTCAGTCAAGGTTTGCACCACAGAGAAAACCTGACACGGTGGCTACCAAGAGGGAAGATGAAGAAGATAACTGGGATTTGCCTGAAGGAGATATTCCTTACTGAGCATTTGTCTTTGGTCCTGACGTCTACTGTAGATGTTCTGTATTCGAATGAGAGGCTCTTTTCTTGTTAGAACTACTCAATTCTATCAGGTTCTTTGTTGACAGAAGGAAGTTGCATTTTGTTGCCTACTGAATTTGTGTCTGAATTCTGATATAATCGTATTCTATTACCAAATCAATTGAAAATCTAACATGGCTTTACACACCATCCAACAGTATAATTGTCTTGGCAAGTACCTGACGATCTAAGTGCTAGGTTCTGACGAAACATCTCAGTAATGTGAAGTGCTTTTGGCAGTAACCAATTCTATCTGGTGAAGCGCTTTGTTTTCCCCGAGGAAGACAATCTTTGGCCTAAATTTGTACCCATTTCCACAAGTGCATTGGTCTTTCTCGAAATATCAAGAACAAGATTAAGATCATGGACCTTTGCCTCCAAATTCTCACAGCAATTTGCTTGCAGAGTGTATATCTTGCTCATGTCCCTAGTTGGCTCACAAAACTCACCATAATATATCTCCTTCACATATGTGGTAAGAATTAAGCGATCCAGCCAAATCGTACTGCCAAATGAAGTAGCAAAGAGTTTGGTTATGCAAGTCAGGATGCAGAAACTTCACCGCGGTCCAAATCTTGAGTGCCGCAATCATTTGCTCGGAAGAGAGCATGTAAAAGATGTAACACGTAGCACAGGTTCTATTACGTACCCAGAATTAAAAATGAAGGGGTAAAAATTAAGGAATTGCGGAATACCTGTTTTCGGGTTCATTCTGACTTTTGAAGCAGTTTTCGCCATCCAAACGAGCTCCGATTCTCCCGGGCATGTTGAGGAAGTTGCTCACCGTCGTTCGGTCTAGGCCTTTCTATAATTGGCTCAATCACGAGCTCTCTTAACAGGTTAGAGAATTTTATGCTCGTGAATCACTGAGTAACTGTAGGAGACCTTAACCTTTATATAACTTTCATAGCGGGCTTCCCCATCATAAGGCTGATATGGACTGGGTCCACACTGAAAGGGATCCATTTTCTTCCCGAACTTTGACCCATTAATTTAGATCCTTTATTGGGCCACTTTATTACCCTTATCTGGATTGAATTACGTAACTTAACCGGTAATTTATTGAAAACCAAAATTACAATTAATAACTGTCCATTTACAAAGAGAAAAACAAAATTACCCTTAAGGTTAAGGGCAAAAATGTCTAACAATCTCCCCCTTGGACAATTATTAATTGTAGTGTTTTGTCAAGTACAAAACAGTCAAAAAGTCGGTTAAGCTACGCTACTGTATTGGTACCAATTGTAAAAACATATTCAATCCAAAGGTAGTGAAAGTCCACCATTCTGTCATGCAAGGTTTTCGATACCGAAAAATATCAAACACATGTATCATATGTGACACAGGTCCAATATAATCACAAATATCTAATGCTTTACTAACATGAACGGGGAAATGGAGTGTGGCAAACTACGATGATACCTATATGATCTAAAATGTATCATCTTCGTTTGTAGGCCTCGATTTCTCCAACTTTATGCTAAACTGCAACAGAGAAATCCTGTATTCTCTTACTGCATGCTAAACAGCATTAGATAATATGTTCTCCAACTAGATGCTAAACAACATTAGAGAACTCCTTTATGGGATCAAAACCTCATATCCCTCTATGTCATACGAAACTTTAAGGATATCCATATGAACTTAATGTGTTTAATGACATAGATGCAAGGTCAATCTTTATATATGCCCTTATAACCTTTAAAATGCTTGAGATTAACACAATTCTCAAGACTTCCATATGTATTATGACTATGTACAAAAACAGTTATTATTGAGGATAAAAGAAAATGATCATTTTCATTAACAAATAACCATAATGTCATAATACAATACACAAAATATTAAGGAGCAAAT
>JANIHZ010000008.1:11524396-11535025 GCA_027478365.1 Erythroxylum rufum
TAAAAATATAACAACAATAATATTGTGAATAAAAACATACGCTAAAAAGTAAAATTGGGTTAATTTTATAAAGTAATTTTAAGAAAAGTCTACTCTATTTTGGAGAAATGGCTTGGAGATGCCCTACAAAGGAGAATGAGGATCAGGTTACTTGTTATATAATATTTTAAAAAAACCATTAATGCATGCATGCACGACATTTATGTGTAATTGACACATTTTTGCTGCGGTTGCTCAGCCTTCTATTTCATAAGTCACAAGAAATAGGCTATGAGGTAAGGCAGCGTATTCACAGCCAAGTATGGGTTATGGCCTTATGGGTAGAAATTCATTGTTTAACTAATTATCCGTGGACTTGTTAACCATTCTATGCAAATAAACCCTACAAGTGAAGAAGATGAAAACGATGGTGCAAGTGTAATGTCCTTTCTGTTTCATTCATTGTCAAAGTTGGCATTAGCCTCAGTTTCTACTGTCTATTGGGTTGGTGGATATCATTTTCAAGAAGTTCACTCTTTTCCATTTATATGATGACACATTCATAAGTGCACATGTCACAACCAAAACACAGAAAAAGATGAACGGAGAAAATGCAGCCGCGCATAATTGCTTTCTCATTTTGATGTCATACTACTGTAGATTTTGACAGCAAATCCGTGTGACGGATAGAAATTAGTAGGTAAATGGCGGTAAATAATAATGAAAGAAAATAAATAAAACTAGTAACGTCTAACGTCATTTAACTGATTAGGTTGATTTAATTATAAAAATTTTAAATTGTTTAATTTTTTATTCGATTTTAACTTTTTGATTTAATTTAAAAATCGGTTAATTTATTAATTAATTTTAAGTAAATTAATTAATTATTATAAATTAAAACAAATCAATTAATTATATTTAACATATTTAATTTTTGATATGATTTTTAAAATATTGAATTAATGTTTGGACAATTCCAAAAGTTTGCAATCCATGTCCAAGGTGATGACTCACCTTATCACCTTATCTACAAAGTGTAGTGATATCTTGTTATTATATGATTACCAAATGCTGAAAATTGACAAATAAAACTGGGGACATGGTTATAAACCCATTCTGCAAAACTACAAAAGCCTAATAACAACAATTAATTGCAATAATGAGATTGTGGCGGTATGTATGAGTAGCACACAGAGTGGGGCAGTCGGCCGTG
The DNA here is from genome assembly GCA_027478365.1 of Erythroxylum rufum. NCBI lineage: Eukaryota > Viridiplantae > Streptophyta > Magnoliopsida > Malpighiales > Erythroxylaceae > Erythroxylum > Erythroxylum rufum. Next base: position 11,525,589 of record JANIHZ010000008.1, read on the forward strand.
ATTATCCTCCAAAACCTCCAAAAAGAGGAGACTTATGGTCATTTCTTAAAGACAACAAACTTCAACTAAAGTAGATTAAAATAAATGGATAGGTTTAAGAGGATTCATAATGAGTCCAAAAGGTTAGGACCAAGGAATGAATAGATTCTTTCACTAGTCTTGACCCTTTTTTTTTCACCATTATTATACTTAGTCTAAAATTTCATCATAAAGCAAGAATTTGAAGAGATATGATAATACATAATTTTATCGCTACATAATAAAGAAGTTGTTTTCTATAAATTTACTTATAAATGTGACAATAAACAATGATGCAAATTAAAGGGGAAAAAGATAAAACTAGTACGGCGTCGTATGGTTGACCTTGATCGGATTAAGACCCCTTCTGATTGGCGAGAGGTTAGGCGTGGGCTCGTAGTAGGTAAGGAATGTCTAACCATCAAGGACTAAAACCGACGTCGTTACAGTTTTCTCACAAAAGCAAAAACGAGAGTTCTAACGGGACATCCTCTTGGTTTTGGACCGATCTATCGGCTCGCTGTTCCTCGATCGCTCATTCCCAGCAACCATGGGGGTGGTGCCCAAAATCGCACCGTCGATGCTGTCTTCGGATTTCGCCAACTTGGCTTCCGAAGCTCAACGGATGATCGGTTCTGGGGCTGACTGGCTTCACATGGACATCATGGTACATTTTTCTCTGTATCTATATTTGTTGTCTCTTTGCTTGTTTCTGTAGTGTAATTTATAAATTGACTCTTCAAAATGGTATTTTGATTTCATGGGATTGCTTGAATACCTTCTTAGATTGATGGCTCTTCGTCTAATTTTCTGCAGGACGGGTACGGTTAATGCTCTGTTTATATGTCATATGCTCTGCTCTTTGCGATAAGTTGTGGCCTGCGGGTTCTTTTTTCTTACCTTAAACATATTTCAGTTAACTTACGGTTTCTTTTGCTTAATGGATACTTGGTTATAAAGTTGCTAACATTTTGTTGTCTGTTGATGGATCCAAGTTCCATTGTTTGATTGTCCACTTTGGCCAAGCTCTGCAACGATCTCAAGCAACTTAAATTTCATATAAAATTTGAGGAAAGAAATAGGATTCTGAAACTTCATTTCGGGCAGTATATGTAGTTAGCCAGTTTGGAGCTGTACTTTGGAAAACGGACAAACTAACTTGTAAGATGTGGATCGTCAGATACTTTTTTGGAAGAGTGAGAGCCCCTTAGGGGAAAGGACTTGGAAATATATGAAGGACCTTGTCAATACAAAGAGTAGTTGGTTTTCATTGGAGTAGGCAGATTTTATGCTAAATTCATGGTAACATGATTTTATTTGGTTTTACTTCTTACCGAGATAGTTCATTTTATGGAAGTATGCTATCTTGCTTGGTCTTTCTATGCTTCATTCATGTCATAGGATTTTATTTGCTATTATTTCCCTCTAAGATAGTTCATTGTATGGATGTATACTGCCTTACTTGGTCTTGTTGTTAAGATTTAACTTATTCACAATTTGAGGCTTAATATAAGCTTTGTTTCTCTTGCATTGAATGTCAAGCTGGTGTTTTTGTAAGTATGGCTGGATGATATATTTTTTTTCTTATTTTTGCATTTTTCTAGGCACTTTGTCCCAAATCTAACCATTGGTGCACCAGTTATCGAGAGCTTGAGAAAACACACTGAGTAACGTCTTTAAAGCTTTTCAATTTATGTTATCCTTTGAATGTTTCAAACTCTTAACAGGAATTCCTTGCAGGGCTTATCTTGATTGTCACCTTATGGTCACAAATCCTTTAGATTATGTTGAGCCTTTGGCTAAAGCTGGTGCTTCAGGATTTACATTTCATGTTGAGGCAACCAGAGGTTGATTATCTCCATTTTTCCCATTTCATGTTGCTGCCATTTCCTAACCCATCGTGTTTAATTGAAACATCTTATGAGGCTTCTTGCAGATAATTGGAGAGAACTTGTCCAACAAATTAAGTCAAAGGGGATGAGGCCAGGTTTAGCATTAAAGCCTGGGACCCCAATCGAAGAGGTCTATCCTCTGGTATGAACTTGGCACTTCTTTCCTCATAGAGAAACAAACATTGCATCTGAAGCAGAATATTTTATCCAGTTGCATGCTAATTTTGGTGCTAAGTAAAAGATAAATCAATTTCCCTGAGATATTTGATACTATTTTTAACGTACAGGTTGAAGATGAAAATCCTGTTGAAATGGTGCTTGTGATGACTGTAGAACCTGGATTTGGTGGACAAAAATTCATGCCAGAAATGATGGATAAGGTTCCATATCCCTTCGAGCTTCTTTTAATCCAGTCTCTAAATTATCTGACTAAAACAACTTAATATACCTGTTACTAGGTAAGGGCATTGAGGAAGAAATATCCATTGCTTGATATAGAGGTGAGAATATCTCGTATCTTACAATCTAGAACTTAAATCTTGGTTACTTTTGTACCTGTTTCTTTGCTTTTCCACAATATTTGTGATTGATTTACTCCGTTGGTTGTGTCTTTGGATGGATGTGGAGAGGTAGAATTGCTTTATTCTGGTATAAAACATCGTTTGAGTTTTTGAATTATTTTTTAAATCACCCTAGGGATTTGATGATGTATAGGCACCATGTAGGACCTGATCTCGTGTATGGGTTTGTTAGTACACAATTTGCTAAATGTTTGATGACCATGTACATTCTATAAACATGATCTTCTTTTGAATCTTCTTTGGACTTTAGTAACCCATTCAAAGATTTTCTTTATCTGATATATTGCAGTTGAGATAAGTGCATATTATTCTTTTGAATACTACGTAGCATTTTGGTTGCCTAGCTTTTTGTCCATGGCTCCATTTCATCTTTTGAACCAGTCTCTTGGTTCCATTTTCCGTATGCTGCATGTTCCTGAATATCTGGAAGGGGGAGGAAGTCTCTCTCTATGGCGATCTGTCTCTGGATCATGCGTTTATGCTTGCATGCAGTATCTGTTTACTGCAATGCATAATATGTCTTCATCCGTTTGATGCATTAGAGTGTTTGAGAAAATACATAAGTGTTGGTTTTTTCCCCACATTATCGCTAATTGAATTGCGTTGAAATTTATTTGGTAGGTGGATGGTGGTTTAGGACCTTCGACAATTGACGCGGCAGCTTCAGCTGGAGCAAATTGCATCGTTGCTGGAAGTTCAGTGTTTGGAGCCCCTGATCCAATCCATGTGATTTCTCTCATGAGAAATAGTGTTGAGGCAGCACAAAAATAAAATCGTCACCAGACAAAGAGGAAACATACTTCATGGTTTGATTTTTTCCATGTACGTGACAAATTTGCGTTCTTGATGGTTTGTGGAATTTTGGGAACAGATAAGATTAAATATCACCGCTTACTTTATAAAGAAATGTGCGCACGGTGGCAATTTGACATCCTAGACGCACTTATTGGAACCTTAACTTTACCAACGCCAATTCCTATGGAATCGGATTTCCTGTTTAATACTTATTTCTGTTACAAGGAGTGGTGGGAATATAATCTTTGCATTTGTGAACAAGTTTGGCCCGAAATCATTTGAACATTTTCGAGCAATCAAGAAAATTCTGGCTGGCTGCTGGTCGGTAAGCCTCTTCATTTATTATTGGCCTGTTTCCTGTGAGAACGTATTTCAGGTTTGCATTAACCATTTCCGCTTGCCGTTTGCTGAACATTGTGGTTCGATTGATTCATATAAGCTTGCTTAACACCTCTGCATTAGCAGTGCAATAGTTGAATGCCTCTTTAATTCCTTGTTAACGTGCTTCTTTCCTTAAGCATAGGGAAGGCACGGAATTTCCACATTTTTAGTTTACCCCCAACTTCTGGCATGATACCCTTCGAGAACCATGTTTATCCTGCTCTTTGAATCGCCCACTGTCTTCCTCCGACAAGTGTGTTAAAAAGAGTATCTGGATCATCCATGGCTTTCCTATTCACTTGAAAACTTTATTGTTCTCCCATAAAAGTAAAATTTGGATGCGTAGATTCCATTTGCATGTGTATATGCAGTTTAACCATCTTAGTGCACGTGAGGAACAGTTTGGTGACATCCTCTGCTAACGAAACCTCCCATGTCGGACCAAGGCATGTTCTTCCACGCACTCAGCCGTGCCAAACTAAACTTGGCGTCTTTCCAATCTTAACGCCAACAGAAATTAGTGGCTTGCACGTGATAACACGTGCTTGTTGTAACCTTGTACTTTCACCCCATAGGTATTAGCGTCCTAAATTTGTCAACACTCAACAGTTTGACAGAAAGTTAATCTTTTGAGATAATGCTTCTCTCAACGCTTGAACGGTCATTTCAACGACCTTTTGGTTTTGGGGTGTTAAAAGACATTTTTCCCATACTATCTTTAACAGTGAATCTGGGAATGTCGATGGAAGGTATCTTGAGTCTTGACCACTAACTAGATACGAGAGACTTGAAGAATTTCTAGTAGTGGGACTCAAATTTGAGCAACTAATCAACTTGTAAGCATTGCACAAAAGAAAACGGAAGCCTAATGGTCTCTTGCATGACGGTGGTGCCTCTATATATAGCATGAAAAGTTCATTAAAAAAACGAAATTTCCAAAATTGGTCAGGGGGATGCTTTTAATGCTCTTGCCAGGTTCTGGACACTTATGAGGCCCCATAATTTTCTAAAGGCCCGTGTTATGCTGCGCTTTATGAGTGGTTCACTCATGTAAATCCAGATATGTTTGTGAGATGTTCTTCCAGATGCTATTGCGATGGATTATGGCTTTTGAGAAAAAATGAAAACGATGCATGTTTGTTTATGCGATGATAATTCACCGTAGCCTATGCCTTTTGAAACATAGAGTGCTTTCAGCTCGAGTTATCCATGGCCAGGTTGACCTATCAATCCCTAGCCTTTCCTTATCTGCCTCAGCTTTACCATGCATCGGCAACTCTTCATTGCTTAATTCATTTTATCTTCCTCTCATTCGATCAAGATGTCATCATTTCTATCAACACTGATATTGACAACATTGGCTGAACCAGATTTCCTTCATTGTAATCATTGGAATTACATATACGCATATCTAAAGAGATTTTGAGAGTTTCCTAACCAATGCATGAATGCAATATCTCGTCATAGTTCATGAAAAGTTAATCCCAAAAGATAGTCTCACATGTTTATGTCTGAAATTTCTTTATTGGAAGAGGCATTTTGGTCCTTTTAATCATGATAGGTGAGGATGAAAAAAGTAGCATTTCTCATCCTTTCCTTCAAAAGCTCGTTCTGATGTGATCTGGAAAGGAAACTGACACCAAGTTGAGCAAATTTGACGTAACCATGAATGTCTGCCATTATGTTTACGTGCTATGGTGTTCATGATACATATCATACGCTTAATTTTCTCCACTGTTTTTTTTTTTTTTTTGAGGTCCTTGCTTCTTCTATTATTAGAAGTAGGACCTCAGCCCTCCAGGAGCTTGCTAAACTTGACAAGATACGAATTTTCTAACTGTATGGACACCTCGATAGTACAAACAAGAGTTTCAATGTCTAAGTACATGTATGTGGCTGAAGTTTTGTGCGTATCATCGCCTATATAAGCAGGTTTGAAGCCCAAGAACGTCTCATCTTCAGCAGTTAGTAGCAATGGTTATTATCACCGGCCATTGAAAACTTTGGGATAGATAGCCACCCCCGTTGGCTTATGTTGTGGAGCCCGAGGGAAAATACTTACCTAACAGCTGGAATCGTTAGACCAAACTTATACAAATTCTTCGTCAACCCCAAGAGTCTTGTCTATGGGAAAACAATAACCTACTTTGGCACCAAGTCGTTATTGATCCAATATATTCACCCTGAGAGTTAAAAGGTTGTTTATTTTAATAGGTCTACTTGTATAGAAGTGAGTGGCAAATGGAAATGGCAGCTTTACTGAGTTTGTTCAACTTGATAGTTTTGGTCTCTTCAACCTGTTTACTCGTTCCTATACTTGGTGAGAATTCATTGAGCTGTGAAACTCAGTCCCCTGATGTTTGGGGCTATACTTGCAACGGTAATGGTTCGTTAGAAAGGTGCGAGACGTTTGCAGTTCTTCGCACTAATTCCTACTTCTCATCTCTATCCAATTTAAGCTTTTATTTGGGGTTGAATCGATTGGAAATTGCTAAAGCAAATGGCTTCTCTGCTGACACAGAGTTTCTGCTCAAAGATCAGCCTCTGTTGATACCAATTGACTGTAAATGCAGTGGTGGTATATTACAGGCTGAAGTTACCAAAACTACCATAAAAGGAGAGAGCTTTCTTGAAATAGCCGAATCACTGGAGGGCCTGACAACTTGCAAAGCAATCCGGGCAAAGAACTTGGCAGTTTCACCGTGGAATCTTGCTAATAAGGTACGATTGGTGGTACCGCTGCTATGTGCCTGTCCATCTTCATCTGAAGCTAATCCAGCAACAAGGTTCTTGCTTTCATACCCTGTGAGCCAAGGCGATACTATCTCCAAACTGGCCATTAATTTCAATACTACTACAGAAGCCATTATTAAGGCAAATAACAGATCGTCTACAACCTTTAAGCCTGAGAACCTTATACCTCATACGACTCTTTTGGTACCACTCAATGCTGAGCCTACCTTCGGTCCCTTTGCAAAACCAAGTCAACCCAGTTCGCGATTTCCTGCTAGTACAATCCCGATAGTCGATCGACACAAGAAAAAGTCCAAGATGAGGATGATTGGAGTCTATATAGCTGTTAGTGGGGTTGTAGTCGGAGTAAGCATTGCCATTGCTGCAGCTTTCTTGGTGATTCAACTGAAGAAGAAGAAACGGCAAAGTTCATTCAAGGAAGGAGACTTGGAGTTGCAGCAGCTAAGTTTGAGTGTGAGGACCACAAGCGAAAAGAAAGTTTCTTTTGAAGGGTCCCAGGGTTCTCTCAATGAACAGATCGTTGACACCACACCAAGAAAGTTGCTTTTGGAGATATACACAATAGAGGAGCTGAAAAAAGCAACTGAGGACTTTGATTCGAGCAATCATATAGAGGGCTCTGTCTATCATGGTCGTCTCAATGGCAAGGACCTGGCAGTCAAACGCACCCGGAAAGAAACCATTTCAAAGATTGAGTTTAGGCTATTCAATAACTCAACTTGCCATCACCCCAAAATAGTTAGGCTGTTGGGCACATGCTCAAGTGAAAGTCCTGATTCATATTTGGTGTTCGAGTACGCCAAAAATGGATCTTTGAAGGACTGGCTTCATGGTGGGTTGGCCATAAAGAGCCAATTCATTGCCTCGTGCGATTGCTTCCTGACATGGACTCAAAGGCTTAAGATATGTCTTGATGTGGCGGCAGCCTTGCAGTATATGCACCACATAATGAAACCAAGTTACGTTCACAGAAACTTGAAGAGCAGGAATATTTTCCTGGACGAGGAGTTCAACGCAAAGATTGGAAATTTTGGAATGGAAAAATGCCTTGACGACGACACCAAGGGCCAAGAACACCATGAAACTAATCCCGCCTATTGGAATCTTGGTTACTTGGCTCCTGAGTACGTACATCAAGGTAAAGTTTCTCCAAGCATGGATATATTTGCTTATGGAGTAGTTTTGCTGGAAGTCTTATCAGGAAGACCTAACAAGAGTGGAGAAGATAAAGTTTTGCTGTCTGAGAAAATCAAGTCGATATTGCTGTCTGAAAATGCAGATGAGCTCAGGGAATGGATAGATACTGCACTGGGGGAAAATTATGCATTTGATGCAGCTATAACATTGGCCAATCTTGCACGAGCTTGTGTTGAGGTAGATCCTTCTTTGAGGCCAAGCTCAGGAGAAATAGTTGAGAAGTTAATAAGATTGGTGCAAGAATCAGCAGCAGAGGAGCACGCTGCTGTAGTCTGCGAAAGTTCTTCTAAGCCTCTAGTTATGTGACAAGTCTGTGAATAATCTGATTGAAGGATATTCAAATTAACTACGTTTCTCTCGCTTATTTTTCTAGTCGTCCTATCGCCACTGGTTTTAGCTAGTTTCTTGAGTACAGGAGTTCCTGTATATATGTACTAAGGAAACCAATGAAACATAAACGCAGTTAATAACTATATTATCTTCCTCAGCGAGAAAGTAATAGAGCTCTTAATCTCGAGTCGACAATCCAACTCTTAATCTCAAAACTATGAAGGGCAGTATCAGTTTTAAAGTTTTACTCAATCTACTTTGCACTGACACTAAAGCATTTATAACATCGCAATTTGCATTCACTTTGTTTCTTTAAAAGCCAACTCCCTTTGGTAAGTACGACTGAAACTCAAAAAGCCAGCCCTGTTGTGTGGTTCATTATACGAGAATACAGTATCTCATGTTGCTTTTCTCCGTTGAAGAATGTGCTAATTTGACTGCCACAGTCAAAGATCCGCCATTGAAGAACGAGCCCTATGAAAAAGGACCTGTACAAAAGCGTCAGACGACAGACATGCAAATACAGAATATACCGCCAGGCTGCCGTAGTTATAAAACCAGCCATAGGCTGCAGAGAAATCGTAATTTTGCTGTCTGCAGATGTATGGATATATATGCACCAGACTGATTTAGGTAGAAACCACAGTGACCTGGGCGACGTTTGGATAAATCAATTCTATGAAGGTTTCCAGGTCAAGTTCGCAAATAAACAAATTGGGTTTGGAATCACTCTAAACAAGTCGACCGTTGTCGATATTTGAAGCCGCCTCCTAGTTATCACCAACTGTTTTTCATTACTTGGACGTATTCTCATGGCAACTTTACTTCTTTGTTTTTTCCCCCACTTAAACAAACTTCAAATCTTCTGGAAGGAACTCCAAGTAAAGCATCTGAACGAAATGGTCCTAAGTTTCAGGCTTACCAGCAAGTCAGCAACTATGTGCTTATATGTTCGTATCATAAATAAGACAGAAAGGAACATCTGTTCTACTATTGTGTCCTAAAAACAAATTCATAAAATTGTGATCTCATGTCACTTTTGTTTATTTGAAAATACAATTCAGTGCTTTCGCTGAACCTTAAAATGATTGGTGGAAAAAAAAAAATGAAGGTTTTCCATTGCTTAATTTCCTGGTTGAATGATCATGCTTAGTTTACTTACGACTATATGATATCCATTTACTTTTCTTTTTTCTCCATCCCATCTTTTTCTTATTCCGAATTAGGGGTGAGCATTCGGATACTTCGAGCCAAAATTTCACTGTTCGGGTCAGGTCCGAATTATTCGAATTTTTTTCATTTTACCCGGCTTGAACCCGAATTTTTTCTTACCGAAGCTTATCCGACCCGAATTACCCGAAATTTTGTTCGACTTTACCCGAATTACCCGAAGTTGTTTTTTTTGATAATTTAAAAAAAAAACCTGAAATTTTGTATTTTTATAACCTAATTAGGGTAATTGGGCCGGTCAGAAATTTTTTAGAGTTAC
>JANIHZ010000008.1:11568765-11583373 GCA_027478365.1 Erythroxylum rufum
AATACTTTTTGTTTTTATGTTCCTAAACAGTCTATTGTATGAAGCTTTTTCAAAAAAAACTTTTTTTAAGTGACAATCAAACAGTCAAATATCTTCTTAAAAAAGGTCTTCTAAAAAAAGATCTACAGAAAAACTTTATTAATAAAAACTTTGCTGATATAAACCCAACTAAACATAGACTTAGTTTAGTTTATTTTATTTTACCAGGAATGATATTTTAAAGTTCTAACGTTCAAAGGGCACTTCTTCTATTCAATAGCCTTAAATGTTGGTACAAATTAATTATAAATTACAATTTATCTCAATTCAGTAATAAAATTATGTTTTTATTATATTTTGATATTTTAATTTACCTTAATTTTAAACTAACTCTCTGAATTACGTTAGCATCAACTATTCATCCATTCAAGATTAGAAGAATGATTAGAAAAACTTCGACCACTAGCCACGTTAAGCAACATGTTAAAGGTTTCACATTACAAGCAATTACATGTTAAGGCTCTCAACTTTAATCACAGGATCACGCCACTTGGTGCAACATTCCTGCTTCTAAAAGCATTAAACTTTCACCTGCGGAACCGGTACTTACCATTGTACATCCGCTCGAGTTCTGAGCTACCTTGCTGCGTTTCCGGATAAAGTCTTTAAGAGAAGTACGGGGAGGCAATGGCAATTTGGCATGCAAGGTTTAACAGTCAACTGCCATCCGTACGTACTTATCTTCAGGGAAGTTGACATGAGAACTAACAATAGCGTACGTAGGACCATGATAAAAGATAGCCAAGACCATATTAAAGACACTCACATGAGTTGCTGTAGGCTGTAGCCGTCCACCACCACCTCCGGTGACCCTTACAGTCACCTTCAAATGAAGGGAATTTTGAAACATATTAATCAAACAGTCATTCGGCTGATGACCAGCCCTTATAGTCTAAACTGTAAAGACTTCCCCATCACATGTAGGGACGTGGTCATGGATCATCGTCTGCTGAACCATGATTTTAAGAACTTGTATTTACTTTTTTTAAGCGCCACTTTGGAGGCCTCAAAAGGAGCGATCAACTCAACTTCACACTTTTTTCCTTTTAATCTCGTCAACAACACACTATAGCTTATCTTTTCTTAGGGAGCCTAGATGCGTTACTCTTTAATATAGAACAATCCCAGCTTTTATTATTACAGTAACTTTTAAAATGAAGATAACTCAAGCACAAAGACTTTTCATTCGGGGAGACCTTAGAGAAACCCCACGAACTAACCCCTGAAAGGCAATAAATTTAGTCTTTGTTCATCTCTGGATACCAAAGTTAGCTAAATCCGTACAATCAATGGAGGAAGGGGCTCAATGTGAAGATATATGATTTATGGGCATTCTGTATGCGAATATTCTTACCAAGATTTTGTTTCGTCACCTGATGGATAGATTCATCATTGGTATATTTTATGATGCATCTTATCTCTAAAATTAATTGAGGCGGTGTATTTTTATAGCATTTTACTCAGTAGACATAGATCTTGTCGTTTTCCCCCCAATTCAATGGACTATACGATGCATAGGATAAGTAGACATCATGCGTTTTGATAAATCCTTGTCAATAAAATAAAGCCTCAAACCACCAAGCACCGAAGTTCAGTGGTAAGTGGTTGACATTTGCTTAAGCAAAGTTCGGTGCTAATTTGAGAACATCATCCAGGAGTCTGTTAGGCTTAAGGTCTTAGGTACTAGCTTTGCTGCTGTTACTTTGAGAACTGCTTCTCTGTGTAGTAGTTGGTGTTTAAGTTAGTTGGTCTTGTTTTATTGTTGACATTGTAATTGGGGTTTGTATGTGTTGCAGTTTTTCTGCTACTTAGATAAATAAAATTTTGCTTATCTAAAAAAGTTCGGTGCTAATTATTTGATGATAGTGCTAAGCTATTTTTCGAAATCCCACAAAATACGAGTGAAGATTAATTTAGATGACAGTTGGAACTCACCCGGAACATCTTGTTAGTTAAAAAAACAAATAAAGCTTCAATATAATTCAGTAAATCAAATATATAGAAAAAGATTAAAAAAAGGAAAATAATTAAGGAGAGAAGGCAAGACGGTTATTTTTGTCAGAAATTATTGTCCCCTGTCCAAATAGGTGTACTTCTGTCTCCATTTGGATTGCAATTCTTGGGTCTCAAACATATTCTGAATCGTTTGACAGTTTTAAGATTAATAATGAACTGTCATCAATACACCAATTCAACATGAAAATAAACCAAAGCCTTAACCTTTATGGTTGTTTGATTAATACCATCTTTGATAGTTTACTTCTCATGGTTACAATTCATATGGACTATGCCATTCTTATTAAGGATTAAATAAAAATTAAAAAATATATAAAATAATTTATAAGTTATAAACATTTAATTTTTAATATGTACTAATTTTATAACGTTCTAACATCTATTAAATCATTAAATTTTAAAATTTTATTTTGTCAATTTAATTTCTAATATAATTTTAAAAAATCATTGCAAAATGGTGAAAGAATTGGAAAAGTTGCAAAATGGATAATACCACAAATCCTTTTACCGTATATACCCAAGCCATGCGGTCGGCAGCTACCATACTCCAGCTGGCAGGAGGTCTCTCCTGTTGTGCCACGTGGAGTGTGCGGTACTCGTCGAGCTCACTGCTGACTGTCTAGCTTAGCTGCCCTGCAACCGAATGCGACAATGCATACTCTTAGTTTTACAGGGGAAGGTAGGGGCCTATAAGATTCACCAAGATCCGCCACTGGGATTGAGCTCTGGTACATCCAGCTGTACTCTGATATCACCACTTCGTGGGTCCTCTTCCGATTTTTCCGGTCCAACTTGCAAATATCATGACGTGTACCTATGGTATTATACGGTCCCATTGTACTGAAGAAATTTTCCATTACATTTACTTGTTCCTTTACATTTTTCGTTTTTATGGACAGACAGACACCACTGGCTGCTTCTGGAAAGTCGTCTACTGCAGTCTTGTCAGTCGAGCTTGGGCAAAACAATCATAAATTTACCATTTCACTCGAATAACTTGCAGGACGTCTTTAATCGGATTGACTGGTAGCCTCTTCAACAAGTAAAAGAGTAGAAGTGGACAGATATTTGACCCTGTCAACTAAGCAACAACTTGAAGGGATGGATTCCAGAACTGACAAAGAAACCCTGAAAGAGTAGTAGGAGCACCTGACAAAGTATTTTTGTTTCCTACTTCTAATTTTTAGCTGTCTTTTTTTTTAATTATGATAATACATTCTAACAACTCATGTGATTTTAAATTATTAATTTATTACAATATATAATCTTTTCACTATAAAATCTTCCGACAATCTGAATCAATTAAGACCGTGTAAATTTAAATATATTATAAGAGGAAGATCTTGCGTTGCTTCTGCAATAACGCACGTCGTTGCTTTGGCGGAGCCACCAACATCGCCGCTCGTCCATGACCACTGGACCCATCAGTCAACATTTGAATCCGATAGACAACATTTGACCGACCACTCACTGTTAAAACTTAAATGTAATAATCTATATAATTTATTATCAAATCTAACGTCGTATTAATTAAATATAGGACAATATGGTTCTATAAATAAATACAAACCTCTGCGCACACTACTCTGGCGCTCACTTCTTTCAAGTTTCTTTCTCTCCCCATCTCTTCAGTCTCGCGTCCTGCTAACACAAACAAACAAACAAGCAAACAAACACAAGACAGTGAGTGAGTGAGAGGACAGAACAGAAGCATAATTGAATAGCACTGAGGTTACGCCACGCGTCGTCTGACCAATGACGGTGTTCTCAGGCAAGCAGGTGGTTCCCGTCGATTACGAGGCCGAGGTCTCCCAACGCCTTCTCGATTCAATTCTCGCAGGCGATCTGGCCACCTCTCTCCAGTGCATCGCTGACCCTTTCGTCGACGTCAACTTCGTCGGAGCTGTCTGCTTGAAGAGCAGGAAGAGCGAGGTCGTTTTGCGCGGGGAACTGCCCTGCGAAGTTCGCTTTGACTTCGAGGAGTTTAAAACCGACGTAACCGCTCTGTTCCTGGCCGTTCATGGAGGACATGTTGCTCTCGTCAAGAGATTGCTGGTAATGAGATTGTTACATTTTCTTTTATGTTGCATTTGAAAATTTAAAAGCTCCTTGGTTTCCAACCTAATAACTCTTTCTGACCTGATTTGAGCTAGCGAGTATTGTACTCTGTTCGGATCATGTGGACCACAAATCTGCCGGCGTTAAATGTGCTTTTCCTAACATTGGTCCGCAAAATATTGTTAGTTTAGTTGCTGGAAAAAATGGAAAGGGAAAAACAAAAGAAAGGTCGGACTCGGAGCTTTCCAATTGAAATTTCTCCTGGAGTCTCATTTTGTGTAGCGGTTTCAGTTGAAATTAAACGTGTGACCTTTCTTTTCTTATTTTTATCTAGTTTGTTTGATTATTTCCGCTGTCGAATGAATTTGAAATTAGCTAAAATTTTGGATAATTTTCACTTTATTTCGTATTGATCACAGCACAAATCTCTTCACGCTTTAGTCTCTCTTTTGGGGACAAAATTATCTGTGCCATAATCCTGTGTCCTGTGCTAACTATGATCTAGAGGATCACGTCCACTTAAATATGTGAGACTTGAATTGTGCCCATAATTCTGTGCCAACATGATTCCATGTGCTCATAATTTTGTGTCAATTTTATTCCAAACTATTCCATTCATATATTTCTTTAATTCTTACATATTTATATGGATAGAATCATTTGTAACAGAGTTGACATGGGATTACGGCTACAGAAGATTTGATCGCCAGTTTTAGTGATCGGCTTACACATCAATCAATTTTTCTCTCTTTTGTTTACGTTTTTTCTTTCTTTCTAGAAGTCAATCAGGTCAGGGTTGTCTACGACTAACTCTGCCTTTACTTGTATGGAATTTGCGATAGTTTAGTTTAATATTACGCTGATATCTAGCAAGTTTAGTTTCACATTTTCTCTGTAAGATTTCAATCGAGTCAATTTTAGTTTTCAGCGAAACCTAGTGTTGTCACGAAACCTTTCGCGAGTCATAATAACGGGTATTATGATTTTGGTCTTGACTGAGCATAATTATTATCGTTTTCTGGTAACTTTTTCGATCTGTTCCATAAGATCCGTTCCTTTTTTTTCAACCATCCAATTTATTGCATTGAATGATTGAGATTAAGAGGAACTAGAACTGGGTTTTTGGGACAGAAGACTTGGTCCTCCTTTGTGGAGCAATTTCATAAAAGTTGGAAATTTTGGTTTCAAGGTAGCCTCTTGTATGGAAGTCTTTTACTTTTTTCTTCTTCTTTTTTTTTTTTTTTTTTCTGAAATCATTCATGGTCTGCTTGGGGCCTTGTTATCTTGGCTAATGGGGGAAGCCTATTGCATCCCCTCTATTTATTAAATGATTAAAAATATTTTATTGCCCACTTGACTATAGCTTCCCTGCCTGTCTGTAGATGGCCATGCAATTATTTGCTTGATAAGCTGCTGCGATGTTTTCACGCTAACCGATAAAAGCTTTTAAACAAACATAGCGACAAATCTTTGAAGTAAGCTCAAGGCACCTTATGGAGCCTATTCGCTGTTCTTACGAATTACTGAAAGGTTTGACTTTTCTTAATCGCAGAGCATTGGAGCTGATGTGAACCATAAACTCTTTAGAGGATTTGCAACTACAGCAGCTGTGAGGGAGAGCCACCATGAGATACTGGAGATATTACTTAAAGCTGGAGCATCTCAGCCAGCTTGTGAAGATGCTTTGCTGGAAGCAAGCTGTTACGGGCAGGCAAGGTCCGCGGAGCTGCTCATAGGCGCTGATTTGGTCCGACCACATGTCGCTGTTCATGCACTTCTCACAGCATCCTGCAGAGGATTTGTAGATGTAGTGGACACTCTCATCAAGGTAATTTTTCATCTCCGAGTGATATTCTTTTAGCTTATTTCAATTCCCATAGCATTCCCAGTATGAGAAGCATTGGATTTCCCAAACCATGCATTATTCAAGCATAAAGGTTATTCCTTTATTTGAAACCGGTTCTTCTAGAATAGTAAGTATACTAATTACTCGTCCTATATTGATGTGGCCGATCTCACTTAATGGCAGTGTGGCGTGGACGTCAATGCAACTGGTAGATTACTGCTACTGTCCTCTAAGCCTTCTCTGCACACCAGCGTACACTGTACTGCGCTTGTTGCTGCTGTAGTCAGCAGGCAGGCTGCTGTTGTACGTATGCTGCTAAAGGTGAATTTTCATCTGTGCTCTCTGTTGAAATCTTTAAAGGACTAGGGTGGTAGAAATACATTCAAGCCTGACTATCACCTTCTTTGCTATGAAATATCAGTGTTATGAAATTGAGATTAAAAAAGTTGATTGATTTACTCGAGCATACTTGCCTTCCAAGTGTAAGAATTCATTCAGAGGTGGTAACTGATTCTAATGAGGTTAATTCTTTTTTGTTTATTCTGTCCTTTTGAGGTGAATTGTTGATGATTAAATTGCTTGATATTCTTGTCTCTAGACACTTAAACAAATATACGTTATAATCTGTTCTTGAGGCTCAATTGGTCACAGTCAATGACAGATTACAATCTCACAAAAATTGATTTCTCTCTTTGATTTATTTATCCTTTTTTTTTTTTTTTTGTGGGATAACACCTGTGTCATCTTTGTTATCCTCCTTTAGTAATGCATATTTCTGTTGAATGACTGGAAAACATGCATGATTAATGGATTGACAGGGCGGTGCCAGAATAGATGTTGATGTGAGATTAGGAGCTTGGTCATGGGACACATGTACAGGAGAAGAGTTCCGTGTGGGTGCTGGGTTAGCTGAGCCCTATGCCATCACTTGGTGTGCAGTAGAGTTTTTTGAAGTTACTGGCATCATTTTGAGGATGCTTCTGCAACGTGTGTCACCCAATACTCCTCACTACGGAAGAACTCTTCTCCATCATGCTATTCTTTGTGGCAATGTAGGAGCTGTGAAGGTTCTTTTGAGCTCATATGCCGATATGGAGTGCCCCATCAAGACATTGAAAACTAAGTCTCGACCAATTCACATGGCTGCCCGTTTGGGCTTATCAGGTGTCCTTCAATGCCTAATTGACTCAGGTTGTGATCTGAACTCCAGGACTGAGTCTGGTGATACAGCCTTAATGATTTGTGGTAAGCAAAAGCATGGAGAATGCCTCAGAATACTGGCCAAGGAGGGTGCTGATTTTGGCCTAGTTAACGCTGCTGGACAATCTGCTAGCTCTCTTGCTGTATCAAGTAGATGGAACCTTGGTTTTCAACAAACGGTCCTTGACGTTATCAGGACTGGAAAGATTCCCAAATCCAGCAACATATCTGTTTTTTCTTCTCTAATCATTGCAGCTCAAGCAGGTGATGTGGAGGCTACAAATGCACTGCTTATGTGGGGAGATATTAACCTAGACCACCAAGATGATAATGGTTTCTCAGCTGTCATGTTTGCTTCTTTGAAAGGTCATGTTGATGTATTCCGGGTGCTTGTACATGCAGGTGCTGATGTAAAGTTACATAACAAAGCTGGTGAAAGTGCAATAAAATTGTCTGAAATAAACCAAAACCATGATATGTTCGAGAAGGTAATGCTTGAATTTGCACTTGAAAGGGGCAACCAGAATGCAGGAGGATTCTATGCATTACATTGTGCAGCTCGTCGTGGAGACTTGGATGCTGTCAAATTATTGACTAGAAGAGATTATGACGTAAATGTTCCTGATGGCGGTGGCTACTCTCCTCTAATGTTAGCAGCAAGGGAAGGCCACAAGGCCACGTGTGAGCTCTTGATTTCTCAAGGGGCTAATTGTGAATTCAGGAACACTAGAGGTGAAACTGCTGTGTCCCTGGCGAAAAAAAGTAATGGTGTAGGGAATGATGCAGAAGCGGTGATACTTGACAAGCTTGCTCGCGACCTGGTTTTACGAGGTTCTCATGTACAGAAGCACACCAAAGGAGGGAAGGGAGCCCCTCATGAGAAGCAAATGGTAATGGTTGCAGATACTGGAGTACTAAAATGGGGCACTTCAAACAAGAGAAATGTTGTATGCCGAAAGGCAGAGCTAGGTCCAAGCCCTGCCTTCCAGAGGAACAGAAAGAACACTGGTGATGCAGACCTACCTGGTATGTTTCATGTTTTAACCACCAAGAACAAGGAGCTGCACTTCGTCTGTGATGGTGGCTCAGAAGTGGCCGAGCTTTGGATCAGAGGCATAAGATTAGTGACAAAGGAGGCCATTTGTGGTAAACAGAGGGCCTAGGCAAGCTCTTGAGGGATAAAAGTTCAGATAGTAGATTAGTTCTATTAGCCGAGTATTTCGCTGTTAAGCAGGATGTACCATGGAGTTCCATTGTAAAGGTTTTGATCTACAGTAGCTGTAAATGCTATTTTCCATGCTCTTGGTAAAGTTAGTAGCGTTCATGACTTCTTGTCTTCGATGGCTATTGACGTGATCAATGCAATCTCATATAAAATGGCTCTTTGACTACAAAACAAATGTTCGCTTGTGGGCATTCAATCCCCTTACATTACATAATTTCAGACGAGAATGAAGGGCATACGAAATGCTAAAGAATATAATATTAGATGTCCCAGGTTCTTGAAAAGTCTTTGCCGGCTAATTAAGCAATTAAAGGAACCCATAATGGCAACTCCAACTCTATGTTACAGAATTAAGTCAACAAATGGTTTACATGTCAAATTCTCCATCACTTCACTCGGTTTCAATACAAACAAAAAGTTGGGAATGCGACATTCCTTGAGTAGACTTTATATCTCTTAACTCTGTCATGATTCCTCGTCCTTTGAACCAATGATTGTCGTTCATAACATATACACAGAAATTGTACTTGACAAGCACACAGCCTTGGCAACTATTTAAGGTCGAAATGGTCTACAATCCCATTTATGTTCCTGTAACATTTCAAATTCGTCAGGACGATACTTAAAGAACTTTAAGACAACTTAATCATTATCTAGCGGGCAATATGTCTGACAAAAAGAAAAATCTGAAGAGAAGTTAAGCTTCACTGCCTTGCCTTTCGACATGCCCTTCTTACGCCTTGTGTTACGTCCTCACAATACTTGATAACCACCTTACAGGCTGACTGACGGAAATTTTTAGTTGAAAAATTGAGGGGGTTAATAATTTTGCAAACTTTCTACAAATTTATTTGGCACCCACAAAATAAAATCAAGCAAAGCCGAAATAGTAAAAATACTAGAAATTTGGTAACGCAATTCGGCACACCTTGTCTACGTCTGCAGGGCCCTCACTCAGCTTAATAACTTTCACAAAAATATAATAGATTTACCCAAGGCTTTACTGAGCCGACACTACTCAACTATTGACACTATCCCTCAACCTCACTTCCTGTGAAAAAATTTCACACTTAATGGTACGACTGCCTCGTACTAACCTCAACAGAGAATTTGTCATTACTTTCACTCAAAGAAAATAATAAATCAAACAGAAAAAGACAACTTCCCATATCTGAAATTATTCAGCAATAAAAGACCAAGTTGCCACACTCCACAATGCCCATTCTTCAGCAATTAAATTGATATATGCCGCAAACCGTGAACTCCTTCAATGACACATAACAACAGCATCTGCTCTTGTCATACGTGGACTGCTTAACATATCTTTTCCATAAGAAAAAGTGCAGCACTTCAAATCATACGCAGCAGCCCCACAAAAATTTTACTCACCAATGACTCACCCAAAACCACAACAGATCAAGAGCTGTCCCCTCAAATAAAATTCTGAAGGTGAGTTTAGAACATCCTTGACATTCTAGATCCTATCATCAACTGTTCTATCCGATTCTATATAATAATAAATTGAAAAGAACAGGAAATACAACATAAAATGGATGACGGGAGGCAGTGACATCGGGAAACCTCCTGAGCCGGGAAGTACTTCGAGTCAGCTTCTTCTCCTTTTCTCTCTTCCTTCTTCTCTTCATTTGTCTCTCGATGATCTCTCTCTAAAATTTCTCAAGGTGGCTGATACAAAAAGCTCTTTCACTTCCTCTTCTTGTTCTTTTTATATCCTCTTGTGTTTTGGGTAACCCTAAGATTTTTTGGGGTCCGAAAGGTCCAAAAAATCCCTTAAAACTTGACATTCGTGAGTGTCTACACCTCTACACGATGCAGGCCACGATCGTGGCTGACATCTAAACCCTTCTGTCACGATCATGGCATGTAGGCCACAATCGTAGGCCATATATGAAGCTTCTGTCTTGATTGTGGGTCGTTGTTTCAGCCCGAATGTCTCCAAAACTCCTCCATTCTTTGATGTTGACCCTAAAACACTAGCAAATATATCAAGGTACCTAAAAAACATAATATTTAAGCTCAAAGACTTGTATTAACCCATAAAACACTTAAAACATGAATAATTAACAAACTAACACAATTCTAACCTAAACACATACTAAATGATTAAATTACACATATCAAACTATGCCCTAAAACACAATGCAATTTACACTTATCACTCATTTTAGTTCATATTTTGTATTAGGTATGATTTGTAAGTTTAAGAGCTAAAATGAGTTAAAAGCATATTCCTTAAGATGCTTATCTTGATTTCAAACTCAATTGTCATTGTGGAACAAGAACGAGAAGGATTAGAGTCATGATGGGACAAGAAAATGTTATAAAAAGAAGAATATATCATACAATGCAATTGCATGAATATCAACATTCACGAATTGGGCATTTTAATTGGTTTGCATGGTTGGATGCATGGTCATGCACCTAACCATTCCCTAGATCCCTAATTTTTGCTATAGTCAACATTTGAGCGACCAAACAAGTATGGATTGTTTTGAGGATAAGAGGGGGAACAAAACTCCTACTTCTTGGGCACCTATGAAGGGCTAAGTTTCCTTCTTCCGATACTGAGGTGAAATCGACGTCGAGCATCGTATTCGAGCACTTCTTCATTGTGTAATGTTGAATCATTCTCTTTTTAGGGATTATTTATGTTATCCTATATCTATTGATTTGGATATTTGTATAAAGATGATCTAAATATATTCATTAGATTGTTTTTATGAAACCCATTGGTAAAATATTGAATACAATATGGAATTATTATGTTTTTGATTCATTTGTGGCAACTAATGGTGTTGAATCATTAGGGATAACGTAACCTTGGTTAAATAACTCGAGCTTATATGGTTGTTGCCTTGATTAATCTATTTTCCTAACCCATAATGCGACTATCCTATTAAATCGATAGAGCTTGTTCTAGGTTATTCAATAGCTAGGTTTAGTTAAAAACCTTGTTTTAACTAAACACAGCCTAAGGGAAAACCAATGTTAACAGAGCTTATTGTTAATCTACAATTAATAGTTTCTAAGAGAGGTATGAGAATAATAAGACAATGAATTATGCTTATTTGTGTGTAGGTTGAGATTGATCTGAGAATCAAATTCCAAACTCATTCATCAATTTTATCATTTTCTCACTGTTTAATTTGAATTACTTTCGTTAGCTTAGTTTTACTTTATTTTGTCTTTTGATTCTAACCAAAACCCCCATATCCTAAATAATGATTCCTTTCATTACAAATGCTTTACACATACTCTCTATGGATACGATCCCTACTCACCACTACTATAAAATTAGTTGTGCAGAGTTAGATTTATTTTGTGGTGCATTCAACACGTATCAACAATCTGCCTTGTTTTTGGAATTAGTTTCCCCTTCTTCCTAGCAAATTTTCTACTTTTGATATTATTTTGCACTCAAAATTCCTTAGTTTTTACTTGATTAGTGGCTTTTACTTCAGGAATATCACCATCTGCATTTGTACCCTCAGCAACAACCATCTTAATGCCTTCACTATTGATGGTATTTATATCATCTCTAGTTTTCTCCAGGATCATTTCTTTATAATCAGCTACAAACTTAAGCTTATTACTCTCTGACTTAGGAATGAATTGTACTTGATAAATATTACTATCTACCTTTGTACTCTCAGAAGCAATCTCTTTAATACCTGCACTAGTGATAACATTCATTTCATCTCCAGTTTTCTCCATGGGCATTTCCTTATAAATTGTTACTGCCTTAAGCTTTTTCCTTTCAAAATGAGGAATCTCCAATTACTGAGAATTTATATCAATTGTACTCAAACATACTCCTTCATTAATTGTTTCATCTTTTATATCAATTTGAGGTAATTCCTCTACTTGCACCAGGCTATGTAAGTAGTTTAAACCATCATTATTAGTAGGCCCTTCATCTCCTACTTTAGTGTCATCTGCAATGTCTTATCTTAGACGAGTATTGTTATGTTCAGATTCCTTTAACTCTTCATGCTAGGAAGTTTTAAAAACTCTACCAATGGGGACCCATTTCTTGGAGGAGTTGTTAGGCTTCCAAGGTTAAGAAATGTGTATATCAGTCTTCTCTAACTCTCCATATTCACTTAGTCTTAAAACAGAAAAGCTATCAGGCAAAGGAGCAATTCTCTTTATTTCTATACACAACTTAGCATAGTAGATTCTCTCTATGGTTATGGTTTAAGAGTCCATGCATAATGGCTTTCCCAAGGAGCAAACAAAAAACTTAGCCACGTAATAGTCCAAACTCCATACGCAAATTACAAAAGTTAACCCACATTAGGAGCACATCAATCTTACCCTTACCAAGCTCTAATCTAGGCCTCCACTTCTGAATCAAGAGGTTAATCCCCAATATGCCATAGACCCTTTTCAAAAATGTCATTTAAGTTGGAATTGTCTAAAAACTTAAGTAAAATCATGTCGTCCTCCCTCAGCATTACTTTGATCAACCCTTTTTTACTCCATCTTGCTTTTGCCCAAGCATTCACAACAGGGAATGCTGGACATTTGGACCTTAAAAAACCTATTAAGGTTGTGAACCAAGCCTTAGCACCTACTTTTAGCAGCTCCACAGGAGGGGAAATAACACCATCTTTTTGACATACTAGTAATGCTTGAGGACTCCCTTATTATGCTGCGTTTAAAACTTATTCCTCCAAGCTCCCACTAGGGGAGGATCCTCATAACTTCTTCCAACATTCGGATTTTGCCCTGCTTCCTTATCTTCATATTTTAGTAGAAGCAACTCCTTGGAAAGAGCTAGGAAATCTTCCTTTAACTTTTTCCATAACCATACGGGAGGCCTGGGGAAGGCCTTCCAAAGAGGTTGAAGCCTGTGCCACCTTGTAGTAGTCGTATGTGTAGGCAGGGCCGTTCCTATAATTTTATAGGCCCGGGGCGAAATTAAAAAAAAGACCCCAATTTTTAGGATCATAAATGTCTAATATAGGACTTACTTGCTTAATATACTGTAAATTTTATGAAGTTGATGTATTTGATACATGATCATCCTCACTCATATTTCTAATATCCTCGTGAATATGAATCTAATCATTTAAGTTTTTTTTATGTTGTTCAAAACTACCTTCACCTAATTCCTCAGGACTCTCACTAGAGGAGTCTACTCTTTTAATAAATTTATTTATTGCTCCTTTTTGGGATTCTATCAACTGTGTTACTTGTTTTCTTTTTTTCCTTTTTTCACTTCCAGACAAATGCTTTTTAGGCAACATAATATAAACTAATTATAAGATAGTTGGATTAGAAAAAGAACAAAAGCACCTGTATGGAATTGGAAGAATTATGTAGGCACAACCAAACTCCAACAGCTTCACAATATATCGCAAAGATATATAATGGTATTATATCTGTGATACAGGAAAAAAATAAATAGCAAAATTTAATATCTAATATTAAAAATAGAAAACAAAGAGTAAAAATATATTAAAAAATTATAAAATTTACCTTTAAATTATACTCAGAACTAGGAAGATAGAATCGTAAAAAAATTTTATGCTAATTTTTGAGTTGGAGTACTTTAAATACATATATTGATGAAAATAAAGAAATTAGAAGGTAAAAGTATAATTAAATATTTCAAGACTATTTATAAGCACTAGAACCACAAAATTACCTTTACTTTAAAAAAAATATTATAACATTAGCTTACAATGTTAAAGTCATTAAATGACTATAACGTTGAAGTCATTTAACGTTAAAGTCATTTAATGACTTTTACGTTATAAGCTAATATTAAAACTTAAAGCATCAGTGCAGTGCATTACTTCTTAAGTTAAAGTCTAGAGAGGGGGTGTTGAAATGGGGGGCCCCCTCTTATAGTGGGCCCTAAGTAGGTGCCCTGCTAGTCCCTGCCCAGGACCAGCACTGATTGTACATACCTTAATTATGAGTTTTTTAAACTTTTAATAAAATTCTGTCATATTGCATAAAATATGAGTCCATAAAAAGTATGAAGTAACATCTAATTTTCCATCAATTGTACCAACTTGTAATTCATTTATTTTTCTAGTCTAACTTTTTCATTACTCCATAAAACTCGAAATTTTAACTATTAAAATAGTTTAGATATCCAATTACAACTTTAAAAGTATAAAATAACATATTTTACTATTAAAAGGGATTAAATGATATACCTATATATATATATATATAAGAATACATGT
>JANIHZ010000008.1:11599670-11620505 GCA_027478365.1 Erythroxylum rufum
TTAATAAATTTTTATAATTATATTAACTTAATTTTAATAAAAATTATTAAAATAATTTAATGATATAACAAATATTTTTATTAAATATCATAATAAAATTTTAAATACTTTTAAATTATATAAGATATTTTAAAATAAGTAAAACAAAAAGTTTCCGTTTCAATATTATTATTTTAAAACAGTTAGATTGCAGGTGCTGGATATCTGACGCGAACTCAAACATGAACCAGCACCAGACGTTTCTTCCCCTTGTCGTTCTCTCAGACTCACAAGGTTGGCCACTCCACGCGAAAAATAGCGTCGTTAGACTTAGATCCCATCGGAGGAATTATCTGGTACCTCAACTCTAGCTTATCATTCAAGCCAACCCCAGAAAATCTGACACTAAAAAATGGATGCTTTCACTGCATTTTCCTCTTCTAACCTTGTATACCCATGCAGAGGAGCTCTCTTTATTTCAAGGTGATTCTTTTAGTTCAAAGTTAGTTTGCTTTATGTTTTCTTCCAAACGCTTGTTTGATTCTAGGACAAATGTATTTAGCTGGTACACAATTGTCACATCTCTATAAGTTCATGTTCAGGGAGACCATGGTGGAACTAGTTGGTTAGGTTGTGATGACTTTCAGTAATTGGTTTAAGATTTCGGATGGGGTTGTTGCTAAACTCGTCATTATTGGGCAAGTTTTACTGTATGTTTTAGTATGTCATTGACTGAGCTCCAAGTTTTCATTTCTATTCTTCTTCTTTCTAGGGTTGTAGCACTGGGGGTGGGGAGTTGAGGAAAGACCTTTCCGAGGATTGGGGAAAGAAGATAACATAAACACTAGTTATCTTTATTTTTGTGATCAAACTGTGCTTGCTTTTAGCTGGTTGATATTTGAGGTTCTTTCTTTTGTGGCTTCTTTTTTCTTGAAAGAATATATTTGATATAGCACCTCTGAGTATGAATTAATATCATGCAAAGTGCTCAAAAACTAAACAATGACAACAGAAAGGTGGAGAAAAATTCAATTATGTAGAATATGGCTCATTGTTTTCCATAATCTTTGATACCTTTAGTTGTTTAAGAAAGCCCTTTCTTAGGTGTTGGAGTGTTTCAACATCTGTAAAGGATGAATCAGCAAAATTAGTTTATTAACTTGAAGTAGAGCAATATTTTAGCAAAATTCCGTTTTCAAATGGTCTTTGGAAAAGTAATATGGCTTGTCATTTGACATTACAATTTGCAGAAGTTGGACTTTGGTTTTCTGCAGTATGGTTTAAGCAGGACCAGCTTTGTTTGAGGATTCTTTTAGCACGTAAACCTTCATTGTTTCGTTTTTACTGTTTTCAAAACTGTGCTGACATTGACATACCATTTCCACAGGACTCGAATCTCTCTGCCAAGAGAAGCTTTCTCTTGTCGAGCATCCCTTGGTAAGGAGTTAGTGGTGCTTGTTCTGGTCTTAGTACCATGTGTTTTTGGCATTGACTGTTTCATCATTCTTTTTGATATGAAAATAGCTGATTCTGAAATAGATGGAGTCTTCAGCTCAAGACCATTGTCTCCTACTCTGTTGGCAGCAGAAAAGGAAGAAGCCAGGGCTGTGTTATCCTTGTTCTTAAAGAAACAAGGTGTGAGTAAGGCAGTTGCAGCAAGAACTATCAACAAGTCAGACCATTTTATAGATCACCTTGTCTCAAGGCTTCATATTATTCATAAATCTCGGTATCTTGTAGGTTCGATTGCATTTTGGCCATATCTCTATTTGCTTATGATTCAGTCAATGCCCTGGTACTAATCATGAACTCCACCGGATTTTGTAGGTCGAGAACTCACAACTCTTGAAATCAGGGATGCTCTTATTCCTTACCTTGAATCCCTCCTTGAAGAGCATGGCAATATTCTGGTAAACTTAGTGGAAACTTTTCCAAATACGCCAGTTAAAGCTGGACCTATTACACATATTTCTTCTACCCATTTAACTGCGGACTCCAAGAAGCTAAAAGCTGTATCTAGAGTGAGTGAGTTGGGACCTACTGGACAGCTTCCTCCACATATCCTTTATCTCATAGAGCTGGGCATGGATATGGAGCAGATCAAGGGAATCACACGTAGATTTCCTGCTTTTGCATACTACAGCTTGGAGGGGAAAATTAAGCCAGTTGTTGAGTTTCTTCTTGATCTTGGAATTGCTAAGTCAGATCTTCCTACAATCCTCAACAAAAGGCCTCAGTTGTGTGGAATTAGCCTATCAGAAAACCTTATTCCCACCATGGCATTTTTAGAAAATTTAGGTGTGGACAAAAGACAATGGGCAAAGGTTATATACCGCTTCCCAGCACTTCTTACTTACAGCACACAAAAGATTGAGGTGACCATAAGTTTCCTTCAGGAGATGGGCCTCCCATCAGAACACATTGGTAAGATGCTGACTCGTTGTCCAAACATAATAAGTTACAGCGTAGAGGAGAAACTGCGGCCTACTGCTGAGTACTTCAATAATTTGGGTGTTGATGTGGCTAACCTTCTTTACCGATGTCCACAGGCTTTTGGTCTTAGTATAGAAACCAGTTTGAAGCCTGTGGTACAGTTCTTCTTAGAAAGGGGATACAGCATGATGGAAATAGGGTCTATGATATCTAGATATGGGGCCTTGTGTACTTTTAGCTTGGAAGAGAATTTGGTACCAAAGTGGAAATTCTTTTTGACAATGGATTACTCCAATGAGGAACTAGTCAAATTTCCACAATATTTTGGTTACAGCTTGGAAGAGAGGATAAAACCAAGGTATGCATTAGTGAAGGAATCTGGAGCAAAGTTGTTACTAAACCAGATATTATCCTTGTCCTATGTTGACTTCGATAAGACTTTGAAAAAGAAAATTAAGAAAATGCTGTCTCAAAAGGCAGCGGATGATGCAATCAGTATTAAAGGTCCTCGACCTGGACTGGAGCAATGAGAGTCTTGCAGATAGGATAACAATCTCATGTACTCATTTCAGAAGAGTAAAAAGGTGGTATAATTGCCTGGTCGATACATATATGCTGTTCCTTTTGGTTATACTATTAAAAGAAACACAGGCGTTTACAAGGGCACTTGAGGATGAACACGTAATATAGTACTAGCCAATCTGTACAATGAGCAAATTGTTGAACTTTGATCAGTGAGAACACAGTGAATGTTCTTCACATTCTTGGTGCAGAATGCCAGGCATGGAAACATTGCTGGGTCAACACAGTTAGATCAACTTCTTCCTGAATAATGGTTATGAGGTTCTGGCTACAGCTTTCTCTTGAACAGGGCATCTTGAAGGTCCATGGAAGTGGGACTCCAATTTGTTTCACCCAAACCTGGAGAGAACCTTGTTTCATTTCCGCAATATGATATGTTTCCATGCACTATGAACTTTTTGATGTTTCTAAGTGTCTTAGTTTTGCCTGTATAAATGCTGACCATGTTCCATATACCAAAGTTAGTGATTGTGTTTGTATTGATTGAAACAGAACTCTGAGGATGTTTTTCACAAGCAACTTTTCGTATTGGTGTCATCAGAAGACCTGTTCTTATGCAAGCTATTGGTTGTAGTGGAATCACAAGATATAGCTACTAAGTACTAACAGAATGCAGGCTATCAAATACCAACATCCACGGATCGGATACTACTAGAATGTCATCTTCACGTCAGTATGACATTATGTTAAGAGCAAGCCGACAATCGGAACTTTCCCTTGTAAGTGCCTAGCATTCCGGAAAATGAGCTACTGAGTGACAAAGCTCCCGTATCTTTTCCTGCCCAATTTGGCATGCCTGAAAGGTCTATAACATTCAACAAATTATTGGAAATTCTGGTTATATGCAAGATTTACAAAGATCTAATAGTACGCAGCTTTATTTTTAATTAATAGAAAGATTTTATAACATGCTGACGTAAAAATGACTACTTTATGTTGGCAACCAATACAACCATAATGTGTGAATTGAGCCTTTTGTGAACTAATATTATTTTATTAGTTTAAAAAATAATAATTTTGATCTATAAATAAAAATGTTATGTCCTTAATTTAAGTAGTTATTAATATTATAAATAATAAAAATATTTTTGTCATTATATATAGATAAATTATTTATTTATATATTAATAAGTAGAAGCTTAAATGTTAATTTCCCATTCGCATTCATTAAACCAACACGTGGAGAACGAAGAATATTGGCTAGTCCTCCAATCCTAACCCAAAGCCAAAAGTTACGTTATTGCAATAAAACTGGACTGGACAGCCCAAGTTTACTTACAAAATTAAAACCCCTCTCTCAGTCTCTCTCCGGAGCAGCGTCACTTCAAGGTTTCGACCTTAAAACCCTGAAACACACAGCCTCTTCGAGTCTGTAAATTCCTCGGGTGCTTACTTAGGTGAATGATTTGTGTGTAGCGGAGATTGGAGAGACTAGTTAGAGAAGTGGGAGAAGGTTTCACGAAAATGGCAACTCAAGCAGCTACATCCTTTCAGGGTAACATGAAGGTGCGTTTTCTCTCGAACTCTGAAAACCCGTTTCCGAAGATGTTCAGATTCTAGTTTTGCTTTGAATTCCTTTACCTGTTATAGTGGGTATTGATGATAATTCAGGCTTTCGTTTGATGCACGCGAAGTTAATTTCTTAATTTTATTAAATGACTTACTCTTGGGTTTTAATTGGCTGCAACTTTTCATCATTTGGCTGTCGATTTTATCTAATTCTTAAAATGGAGCCTCTGAGCTCCTGCCTAACATGCGGTGGAAATTTTGTAATTCTTATGGTTATAGTACCAAGTCTTTTACCTGATAGCTTTTTTGCGTTATAGATTTGACTGGGGAAATTGAAAATGTGTGTTCTTGCTGGTACGCCAGTTGTTTTAGTTCTCGATGATTAACACTTAGTTAAAGTGATTTTTGCTTGCAGAAAGCACTTGCTGGCCTGAGACGTATCAATTTGGAAGGTCTGCGGTGGAGAGTATTTGATGCCAAGGGCCAAGTAGGATCTGGATCTCCTTCAAATACACTCTCTTTCACAATATTCGATGAATTTGTAGGGTAGAAATCGCATTTTGTGTCGTCAAAGTCATTTGTGAAAACTTATGTTTTATTATCTTTTATTTTCTCGTGGCTTTGTTAATGCTAATCTTAATTGTCATTATCATTTGGAAAAATACTGAGGCGAGTCTGTGAGTTTTCCGAAGAGAATGGAATTTCAATTTCAATGTGCTTATTGGGTAAGGAGAAATTGTATTGAAACAATTTTTTTTTTCCTGCACTTCTTTATGAGTTAAATATTTCGAAATGTTTGAGGTGACATTTCTTTTCTTGGTTCTTCAAGCTCAAGATTTAAAATGTGATTCTTTTTTCCTTCAAGGTCCTTGGAAGGTTGGCATCCCAAATATCTGTAGTCCTTCAAGGCAAGGATAAGCCAACATATGCCCCCAATCGTGATGATGGTGATATGTGCATTGTGCTTAATGCAAAGGATGTGAGTGTTACTGGAAGAAAAATGACCGATAAATTCTACCGCTGGCACACTGGGCAAGTATCACATTCCCTTGCTAACAATTGTGCACATGTTCATAATTGCAAAATCTAGAATGCAGAGACACATAGATAATAGAAAACTAGCTGCTCCAATTAGTTATCATCTGAATAAAACCTTGAAAAACTGAATGCTTGCCGTATTTGTTTTGATGACTATACTGGAACCTTTTCTTAGTTGAGTATCTTGACTTTTGTTATTTATGAGATTCAAGGCCGTTTTGTTGAAGAAGCTTGAAAACTGTATGAATAGCAGGCTTGGGGTTTAGAAAAACTCCCGCTAAACGTCCCAGCCTCTCAGGTGTCATATTGAGCTTATGCTGCAACTTTAATTGTAGAAACATGTGAATTGGATTTCTAGCACTATCACGGGTCATCTTCTTATATCCTGTGAAATGTTACCTATCAGTTATGTGGGCCACCTCAAAGAAAGGAGTTTAAAGGATCAGATGGCCAAAGATCCCACAGAAGTCATTCGGAAAGCTGTCCTACGTATGCTTCCAAGAAATAAATTACGTGATGTGAGTGTTGTACCAGACACTATGTATTTGCTTAAAACTTTACTCGTTCTTGCGTTGTGACTTCCTCCTGATGTAGGTTGATGGGTACATGTAGGTGTTCATTGCCTCAGTAATCCCTTCAATTCAATGCCCAACACACTTCCATTGAACCTATTATCCACCTTTGTTGGCCTGGCATGTAACTTAGCTCTTGGTTTTGTTTCTTTTATGCTAAATGGTTAGTCATATTGGTAAAAGTTGAAAAAAGTAGAAAAACTGCGTTACATACATGCTGTGTTCAGAACATTAAAAGTCGTATATGCATTTGGCATTTTGGCTTTGATAAATAATTTTTTTCCCTATTTATTGATTTCAAGTATCGCATAAGGAGCATGCCCTTGACATTTGGTAAACACTTTGCTTGTCACATCTTTGTACAGGACAGAGATCGAAAACTGAGGATTTTTGCTAATGATGATCACCCTTTTGGTGATCGACCTCTTGAACCATATGAGATGCCCCCCAGAAATGTAAGAGAAATGCGACCGCGTGCTAGACGAGCCATGATTCGAGCTCAGAAAAAGGCTGAACAGCAGCAGGACGGTACTAATGATGCCAGCAGGAGAAAAAAGAAAGAAGTTGAGGCTTAAGTTTACGAGAGTGGCAGCTGATTTGCTTCTCCTCCAGGCTTACCTTCTCTACGAGGTCATCATAATACTGCCATGGATTTGAGATCCAAATGAAAATTTGCTTGGGGATAAATGCTGTTGGAATGACAGTCATTGGTTTTTTGCTCCTAGAAACTCCTTTTAGGCGCTCTATGTACTTTTCATCAAGAAATTTTGTGATGCTTGAGGCTGAAATCTGTGAAATTAAGCTCTAGGCTAGGTACTAGGAAGTTGCATCAACTCAATGTTTGTTTGTCTTGGAAATGAAGGTATTATTCACTAATTATCAAATTCCTTTTCAACATGGAAAGAGAAAACGCTCACCCTCCCGTCCAGTCCATGATTTATTTGTGGCACCCGAGGGAATGGTTGAATTGAGTGAAAGAATATTAGTGCTCTGCAAATCTTACAAATTTATCTGATACCTCATGCGTATTTATCTGATACACTCGCCCATAGAATAAACGAAATTAGCTAATGGAAAAGAGCATAACCAGCAGCATTGGTACATCTATGTTTGAGAAATTATGTACTAACCAGGAACAAACTGCATTGCAATTACCAATAAAAGCAAGACAGCATCATTCTTATAGATCTAAGACTAGGAACCACATTCGAATACGATGACTTTGTCTTATAAGTGAAATATGTGAAACAAAAAGAGAAGCAGGAAACAATTTACAAATCCAAAACACACAAGCTACAGAATTAACATCTACGTTTGGGAAGGGATGCTTTAAGCATCATATAATCAGATTCAATAAGGCGTAAATAAAATAGTTACCTAGTGAAGCAAAGAGGAGTAAAAAACTATATACAAATCCAAAATACTCGAGCTACAAGTAGTCTGAGGTCATGCAAACTACCTTCAGGGGTGCAACTCCGGGCAAAACTACGCACTGCACCGTTTTGTACACCAATAGAGTGGGGAGGTTACAATCTGGGTAGTTTGGTATACAATCGGAAGATATAATTTTAACAAAATTTGTGGCAGGATATCTGGGTTCCAATTCTTCCAGGCATTGCAGAAGCACCCTACATTCTGGATATCTGCAAGTGCAAAACCGAAAACAAACGCAATCAGACATCTTCAAGTCACACAGTGTGCCAGAAAATACCCGCCTTCAGACAGAAACACAACGACCCACACATCAGGGGGAGCTTGAGTAACCTCCCGTCTTCCGGAAAATCAGACCGACCCAAATTGGAATAAATGTTCCGAGTCTTCGCTGCTTCCCTTATCTCGGCCAACCTCCTCTTCCTATCTTAACAAACACCATTCATTTCTTGCTTCTTCAACTAACCAAAGTCGAATTCAACTTCTACACGATGAGAGTTTGCAAGATAAAAACGCAGATTTCCACAAAAGACCCAGAAAATAAATTCCAATAAAGAAGGCAACTTAATCGATCCCCAACTGATAACAATCCTATTTCTGTCTTTCTCAGACCCCAAATTCAATTAAAAAAATTAACTATTCAAGAAAAGGAGTGACAGAAGGAATTGAGAAGAACCAGTACTCTTCAAGAAATCGATCGTAATCGAGGTCCTCAAGCTCGTCCGGGGTTTTGTGATCGATCCATGGCTTGGTCTTTAGGAAGTGAATTTTGATGCGAAGCAGGCGTGAAAGGTTGAGGCTTTGGAATAAATTCCCACGCTTTCTCTGTATATCGTCCCACTACGTCGATGCTTCTTCTACGTCCTTGTACACAAAGTGATAATCTCTCGTATCAGTATATCACCCACTCTCTCCCCGTTTCTTGGACTCGCTCCGGACTCCATTTTTGCTTCCTCCAAGCTTTTGGGATCTTGTCACTTCTTAGGCTTTATGAGCCCACTGAACTGATCTCGAAATCAACTGCCTGATATCCATTCACTAACCTAGGCCCATAGTTGGGCCGAAGTAGACAATAGAATCCCATTCCTAGACATATTTAAATTTTATTTTTTCGTACAATTTCGATTCTCTCTCTACCTTCTCTCACTTACTCTACATGTATCACTTGTATTGATCCATCCATTAGTGGAAAGCTCAAGAAAGAGGAGTAAGAAGAAGAAGAATGAATACAGTAGAATCGCTAGTGACGCAAATCCAGGGGCTATCGGGTAGCTCTTCCGATCTGTCTGCACTACACAATTACCTGAAGCAAGCTGAAGAGTCGCTCCGTTCTGAGTCGTCTCGGTTACTGCCTTTTCTCCACCAGCTAGACCCTTCTGTCCACTCTCTCGGTTACCTCTACATTCTGTATGTTTCTTTTTCTCTTTCTCTTTAAAGTGTTCTGATTTTCATCTTTTGTGCTTGTATACTTTAGGGTTTACTTGCCAGGTTCTTGTCCATAATTCCATGAGATGTTTTACTTTTCTTGTTTTGGCTAAGGAGGTGGGGTTGTGGTAATTTGTTACGCTTAACTCGTGGGTTTGTTTGATTGTGGAGAAACCAAAACGTAAAGATGATATGTCTATGGTGTATTTTTTGTGGTGAAAATAATACAGAACCTGTATTCGAACGAGTATGTATAGTGAAACTTTGGAATTGGAAGGATGAAAGAAGTAGGATTGTTTAAATTTTGTTGCTTATTCATTTTGGCAGCGAGGCATGTACATCCAGTCCTGTTTGGGGAGACCAAAGTGATATGATAGTCTCCACCACGGCCAGATTTATTACTTTCTGTGCTGCAGAGCAGATAAGAATGGCGCCAGATTTGTGTATTTGTCTCCTACTTGGCATTTAAATAATTCAGGATGTCAAATGTTCGAATACGAATTTGGTTCATGGTTCTCTAGGTAATTATTTTGTGTTTGCAGTCATTAATGTTTGTAAGAGGTTCAAAGAGCAAGTTATGCTGCTTGAAGCACCTATCCGGGGAGTGGCCCCATTGCTAGCAGCTACACGGAAGGTTCAGCTCAACTCTGAACATTTGACTCCACTGCATCCTGATTTCCTTCAACTTTGTTTGTTGGCCAAATGTTATAAAGCTGGCATTTCCATTCTAGAGGATGATATCTTTGAGGTTGATCAGCCAAGAGATTTTTTCCTTTATTGCTATTATGGGTAAGTTGCTTTTGCAGCTTGGTGATTGTATTCATGGAATCTGATAATATTATTTCATTTTGTCAATATGATTTTCTTCTGAAGGTTTTCTTTTTGTTCCTGATAATTCCTACCTCATTGGGTCGGCTTTTCTTTAACAACATATACAAATATTTGTGTGTGTGCTTGTGTTCGCGAGCATGCGCATGTGCTAGCTTGCAGTGTTGATTAGATTCTTCGCAACTTGATTGTTGTTCAGGTTTATACCTATCAATCAGGATGCATTTCTGCTGCAAGTTCTAGATTGTGATTAGTTTTCATTTATTGAGTTTAGATATGCCTGCATTGTATCAGTTACATGGTTAGAACCATAAAAAAAATGCCAAGCATACCCTAGGTATGGAAGTGCGTTTTTGCAAGAAGCAACAGTATGACTAGTATGGCAGAGACGATTTTAGTGTGTCTGGACATTTTGATCTTCATTAATTTCTTTCTGTTGGGAAATTCTTACTTCAGTCTTTGATATTACAGAGGGATGATATGCATTGGGCAAAAGCGTTTCCAGAAAGCATTGGAGCTTCTACACAATGTAGGCTATTTGAGCTTTGATCATCTATCAATGACGTAACCATCTGATATATTACTGATCCGTATTGCCTCATCTCAGGTTGTCACTGCCCCTATGTCTACCATAAATGCTATAGCTGTTGAGGCATACAAAAAATATGTGTTGGTTTCCCTCATTCAATATGGACAGGTATATTTGATAATTTTCTTATTATTGATACATTTTCCCTTGAAAGCATTTCTTTTCTGAGATTTAAAGTATTTCTTTTTCGAGACTTGGTATAAAGTTAATTGATTACATGTTATTGTGGTAGCAGTTCTCTACCAGTCTCCCCAAGTACACATCTTCAGCTGCTCAGAGGAATTTAAAGACTTTTTGCCAGGTGATTAGAATAATAACTTCAATGTAATGATTAAAGTAATTCGTTGAGATCAATTATTTGGAATATTCAGTGCTGGCCTTCTTGTTAGTCGTGTAGCTAGGAATAATTGCATAGACGTTTTAGTGTAATGTTCTGACTTATTTTAAGCCTCATAAGCAATACTTGATTTGTCATGGAATAGAGATAGCTTTCATTTTATGTCTGATGGTAAATTTCTTGGCCTTTTTATGCAACTCTTGATGAGATTTTTTATATTAAAGACTTTCAACCTCTGTCAGAGTTAACTTGAACGTATTAGCCACCACATCATGGATACAAGTTTTTAACCAGAAATTTTTCTCCTGTTACCATTTAACTATGGTGGACTCTTTTAATCTATAAAATTTACTAAAATTTTATTTTATTTCTCAATTTTTGCTTGTAATCCTTTGTATTATTTTGGTTGAGCCCTTTTTCATACAGTACTTTGGTCCTTGAGCAGCCCTACATTGAATTGGCTATGAGTTATAGCAGTGGAAAAATTTCAGAACTGGAATCATTTGTTCAGACAAACAGGGAGAAGTTTGAAAGTGTGAGGCCAATATCACATCTTTGAGATTTTGTTTTAAAATAATATCTTCACTGGGTTCTTTCTGTCTTCTTAAATGGGCATTGGTTTCCTTTTCAGGATA
This sequence comes from Erythroxylum rufum, assembly GCA_027478365.1. Lineage (NCBI taxonomy): Eukaryota > Viridiplantae > Streptophyta > Magnoliopsida > Malpighiales > Erythroxylaceae > Erythroxylum > Erythroxylum rufum. The sequence continues at coordinate 11,611,029 of JANIHZ010000008.1, forward strand.
AGAATCTTGGACTGGTGAAACAGGTTGTATCTTCCATGTATAAAAGAAATATCCAGAGACTGACACAAACTTATTTGACTCTTTCCCTTCAAGATATAGCCAACACGGTGCAGCTCAGTAGCTCTAAGGAGGCAGAAATGCACGTGCTTCAAATGGTAGTTCCTTCTGCTGTTTTTTCTTTCTTGTAGTTTTTCTATTGGTTCTCTTAAAAAATACAAAGAATTCATAGTGTGAGTTTGCCCTAATAAGGGAAGACAATAGATAATCAACATTGCATTCAACTATTCAGTATCTAAGGTGTGATGATTCTATGTGATATTCTAGATTCAAGATGGTCAGATATATGCAACTATCAACCAGAAAGATGGTATGGTTAGATTCTTGGAGGATCCTGAGCAATATAAAACTTGTGAGATGATTGAGCATATTGACTCCTCAATTCAGAGGTATAGTCACTTTTGGTTTTCTCTCTTCAATTGTGCCCTTCAATGTTGATAAGCAATTTTGAGGTTGATAACATGTATGCCTTTTAACTTTAGGATTCTTAGTTCAGTTGAACTATCATTGAAGATCATAAATTATCGTAAACAAAGAGAAACCTTTTAGATGTTATATTTAGGCGAAGTACAATTAACGTTATATGGTCATGCTATATTGTTGATTAAGTTCACATTGGATGTATTTACTATTTGCATGTTCTATATGGTCCTATAAGAAGTGTAAATTTATTGTCATTAAATCTCTATTCTTAATTATTTTAACTTTGCTATTGCAAGATTGAAAATTGATATTTTGAATTTGTTGTGAATGAGTACCTGTTTATTTTCCCTTTCTTTTTTGTCTGTCCAATCTTCAAGATTCATGACACTGTCAAAGAAGCTGACTGCAATGGATGAGCTAATGTCCTGTGATCCTTCATACCTAGCAAAGGTGATCCTGTTCTCTTTTTGTAATGTTTAATAGAGGAGGGTGTTCAGGAACTGGTTGAGGGCTAATCAGATGGTTTTCAATATACATCGCAGGCTGGGAGGGAGCGTCAAAGATTTGACTTGGATGACTTTGACCCTGTTCCTCAGAAATTCAACCTATGAGGAAGCATGAAGCGTGGGCTTCAATATACATAAGGATGAGGATGTTTGTAGACGGCAATCATGTTTGGTTTTTATGGCCTCCATGTTCAAAGAGATGGATGTTGCCTTCTGATTCTCTGTAAGGGAAATGGATACATGCAAGTAACTTCCTCTTTTGACCTATCGACTGTCTTGAAAACATAGTTCAATTCATTGATTTCATTTCTAATTAATGTATCAGGCCTTCCTCCGTCGGTCACTTGTCTTATTCTCGTAATTTGTTTAGGGGGCTAGCTGGCTAGGCCTTTACTAAGACTTTACACATGATCATAGGCATTGAAGTTTACAATGGCAACAGTTTGAGAGTGGAATCAATGTAAAGTTGCATGTGAAATGGCACCAGGACCTAAGTCGAGTATTTTGGTTACTAGAGTATTTAGCATTTACATTGCCTTCCGCTTTCCTTTTCCCAAGCATGCATTGCAGGTGATAAATAGTAACATACAGAGAATGGAAACCTTATAATTATCATATGTAGAACTTGACTACGAAGCTAAAACTGATGAGGTAGCCTAATGTCAGCATTTGAGTGTAATATAGCAACAATTGGGAAGCATTACCAGTGCAGATTAATATGTTTGTGAAGAGCTCTTGCAATCAATTCTAATTGGATCCATGAAAGTGCAATAGGCAGCAAGTGGAGAAAATGCTTCAAGAATTATCAAAATATCAGTAGCCAGTACAAGATTTACATTAGGGGTATTCCAAGGGGACAAAAATTTAAGTTATAATTCTATACCTATTATAACGTATTAAAAATACAGACTTTCCCCTTCCAGGAGAAAATTACGGTGACTTAGCTCTTGCGTTTCTTTCCTTGCATAGCATGTGCCACTCTTGGAAGCCATATGATCAACCTCTTCTGCTGTCTATGGTGATGCGTTCCATCGATATCCTAAGCTTCTCAGCAGCTGCCTCCTCCATCTTCGCGCATGTATTCGACACCCCCATCAGTAAGGTCATCTAACCAGCCTTGTAAATCTGATTAAATCTCTTCTATGATTGATGCTTCAGATGCTCGAACAACAAATTTGCACATCATGGTTGTTTTTTCATCACCCAGATCGACATTTCTGCTTACTTCACTAGCTCCAAAAACCATCATGCCCAAGAATCCCCCAAACCATGTTTTCGCAGCATGACAAAGCTGGTGACAGCAAAAATGGTCGTCACTTGGCAAAGATACTCGTGAAGCAACGGGTTCCACACATGTAATGTATTATATCATAGGTTAAATAACTTCAACCACCAAAAGCAATTTCAGTTATCTTTTCTATGCTCGAGGCAATTTTCAAGCAATAATGGTTGACTGATCGGAGCAATTGCCTTCTCAATTGAAAAAAAGGCATAAGCAAATGCCAAAAGATAAAGTTTTGTAAATAAAATTCAGTTTCATAGCTCATCAAATCAAATACTATAACCAAATAAAAAAATATAATACAATCAAAACACCGGGAAATACTGACACTTGAAAACCTGCCACAGTGCCGATGACGTGTGAGCGTACTTTGTAGAAAGGCTTCGAAGACAGATTTCAATCCACTAAGGAAAGGAGAAGAGCCATATTGTTGCACAACAGTTGCCTTGGAGCCACTCCCTACATATATGTATGTACCGGGACATTCTACAATAGCTGGTAAACTAGGCCATAAACAGAAGAATTCAACGAGTGAAATTTTACGGCAAGAGGTGCGCAGTCAGAGGGATTTTGTAAGGCCGAAATCTCAAAATTACTAGTTCTCATAGTTTCGGTCTTAACCTCCTCTTCTATCGTAAAACTTGTACATCTAATCATTTGTTCCAGTTATTCCGTTTTATCCCTGTTCTGTTAAATTTTATTTATACATTTATGTAAGATCTACATAAATATGTGGATAAAATTTAATGAAACATGATAAGAATATTATAATCGGAATATCTGATTCTAAAACTTTGAACCCAAAGAGCACACTTTTAGAAATTTGACACACCTACTGTATCACTGTCACACTGCAAAGTATTAGATCCTGTGAACAAAAACGTCTGACCATGGTTCACATGCAATACATATATGCTCAAAAAGTCATTTCAAGAAATACTGACCAGAGAACATCGTAAAGGCAGGTAGGATTAGGAAAACATTACAAATTTGATGGAAGAATGGATCTTCCAAGTATCAAAAGTGATACCAGCGAAACAACGTCACCCAGTTGTCGCGCAGCTTAAAGAGATCCATCCACATAGTTCCAAGTATCAAAAGTGATACATGCGAAACAACATTATGCAGTTGTCGCACAGTTTGAAGAGAGCCGTCCACATGGTATAATGCACCAGATAAACCAACCCGAATATCCATCCTATTTAATTCAAGTTCAGTCAAGTTTAAAACCTGTGTAAAATAACTTGTATTTATATTGTATAGTATGGAGTAGCGTACTGTAGAGTATAGAGTTGGGTACTGTACTGTAAATGATGTTTGTGTTTTGTGTATGTAGCTTATGTCGTTTTGTTTTACACACATGTTAATGGTATATATATATACCATCTGTTTTTTCTGTAAATAATAAGAGAAATATACAGTGATTACAAAATCACTTTTACCCACAAAACTAAATCCCTAGAAGTTACAGACTCTTCATAGTATCAGAGATTTTTGGGTAGATCCACGAAATTGAGTCATGGTTGACGACGTTAGTTCGAGGTCCTCTTTTGGAAGTGTAGCTAGAGAGGAGAATCCGATGTTCTTGCAGAACTCGGATCATCCAGGAATGATGCTTGTTAAGACTCCATTAAATGGGAATAACTACCTATCGTGGAGTCGTGCGATGCGAATCGCGTTGGGGGTGAAGTTGAAGCTTAATTTCGTCATCGGTAAATGTGAGAGGCCAAGGGAAGATTCACCAGACTACGGTCGATGGTGTTGGGCGGACTTTATGGTGACGTTGTGGATACTTAACGCCATGTCCAAGGATATCGTCGAGTCATTCTTGTATACGAGCTCAGCTAGGGATTTGTGGAAAGACCTAGAGAGGCGATATAGAGAATGCAATGGACCGCTATTGTATCAGCTCAAGAGGGAGATCAGCTCAATTTTGCAAGGGGATTTATCTATCTCCAAGTATTTTACTAAACTGAAACGATTATAGGATGAGTTGAATTGCTTGGCTTCCATTCCGCAATGCTTATGCAGAGTCCTAAAGCAACGTTCGTATGGGTCTCTTAAATAATTGGTTGAATTTGGAGAAAATGATAGATTGGTACTGTTTCTGATGGGTTTGAATGAGGAATATGATGCAATTAGGAGTTAGATTCTTGTGATGGATCCTTTGCCTCATGTGGATGGGGCTTACTTGATGGTTGTTAGGGTTAAAAAACAAAGGGAAGTGAATATTTCTTTTGCTGATAACATGAGCAGTGCAATGTTGGTGTGTGGTTTTGGTGGCAGTAATGGAAAAGGCGTTGATAGAGGTAGTTCCAAGAAACAGATAAATAAGGAGGACATTTATTGTGATTTTTGTAAGATAAGGAGACACACTCGAGATACTTGTTTAAAATTCATAGGTATCCGGATTGGTATAAGGGTTCTAAAGATAAAAAAGTAGGGGATATTAAAAAGGAGTTGGTGAATATGAGTGATTCACCTTTGGATTACTCAGTGGAGAAAGATACAAAGGAACCAGCCTGGAGACAAGATGTGGTAGCGATGATTCAACAAGGAATTATGAGTTTTATGCAAAGTCAAGGGAAGCAGATGCAAATGAAGGACAAGGGAAGAGATGTCATCAACTTTGCATATTACAACGACTGTGCATGTAGCACTCTCAATCATTCTTTTAGTTCAATTAGTTCAATTGAATGTGGTTCTTGGATAATAGACATAGGTGCTTCCAATCATATGTGTCATGATATTGATTTGTTTGACAAACCTACACCTGTAGCCAAATATACCCCTGTTCATCTACCGGATAGCACAGTTAAAACAGTAGATTTCATAGGGAATATTGTTCTTTGTGATAATCTTAGTCTATCATCAGTTTTGCTTATACCTTCTTTCAAATATAATTTGCTTTCAGCGAACAAACTAGCTTGTCATTCTTCTACCAAATTTACCTTTTATGTAACCTTTTGTTTTCTACAGGACCTTGTGATTGATGAGGTCTTAGCAGTTGGGAAGGTAATTGCAGGACTTTATGTTCTTGATAAATCCTCTTTTCATAGAAATACCATTTTGTCTTACATCACACGTTTATGAAATAGTATAAATAAACCAATACATTGTCATAGTGTTGTTGATGATGTTTTTTGGCACCAACTATTGGGCCATCCCTCTCTCAATGTACTGAAACAGTTGCAAAATTCTTTTAATAACATGAGTTTTTCTGAACAACCGTGTGATGTATGTCATCTTTTAAAACAAACCAGACTTCCTTTTCCTAAGAGCAGTATTAGTATAGTTGCATGTTTTGAACTGTTGTATATGGATCTTTGGGGTCCTTATAAGCAAGGGTCGATTAGTGCAGCACACTATATCCTCACCATAGTAGATGATTTTTCTAGAACAACCTGGACTTACCTACTTAAACATAAAAGTCAGATTCAGCTTTCTTAGATAAATTTCTTAAACATATCCGCAATCAATTTCATGCTACAATCAAGATTGTTAGAACTGATAATGGGACAAAATTTTTAAGTCATAGTTGTCAGAAAATATTTGCCAACTGCGGAATTATACACCAGAAAACCTCTCCTTATACTCCACAACAAAATGAAGTTTTTGAAAGAAAACATAGGCATTTTTTACAAACTGCTAGAGCACTTATGCTTCAGTCCTATTTACCAAAACAATTTTGGGGAGATTTCATTTTAACTGCTACCTACATCATAAATAGGCTTCCAACTCCTGTTCTAAAATGGAAGTCTCCATATTCTATTCTTTTCCATATGGAACCTGATTATAATTTCCTGAGAACTTTTGATTGTTTGTGCTATGCTTCTAACACTTTTCCTCATAAAGACAAATTTGTACCTAGGGCTTTCAAGTATGTTTTTATTGGTTATTCTTCAGGGAAAAAGGCCTACAAACATTATGATTTTCAAAGCCATCATATTTTCATTTCTAGGGATGTTGTTTTCTATGAAAATCAATTTCCTTTTCAGTCTATTTCCTTGGATCCAGAAACAGTTCTTTTGCCCAATCAAAATGTTTTACCATCTGTTGTGTCTCAAGAATCCTCATTAGCTGAAAATTTTGATGTGGATTCTTCAGATTTTTTAACTCCCTCTTCCCCTGATACTCCATACTCCACTAATTTAGCACAGAGTCCAGCTCCTATTCGTAGGAGTACTCGTGTGATCGTCGAATTGGTTGGATGATTTTGTGTCACATGCATCTGTTACTGATATTGCTGCTGTTGTTGTCCTTACTGTGTTTAATTCTTCTCATACACCTCCTACATATCCATCTGTACTATCTTCTCATCTAACATCAGATTATCATTCTTTTTTAGCAAATGTGTCTAATATTGAAGAACCTAGTTATTTTGAGAAAGCTCAGACTAATTTGAATTGGTTGAATGCTATGGAGGCTGAATTGACAGCCCTTGATAATAATCATACTTGGGACTTGACTGTTTTGCCGAAGGGAAAGAAGGCTATAGGTTCTAAATTGGTTTATAAAGTTAAACTCAAACCTGATGGGACTGTTGATAGGTATAAGGCTAGGTTAGTAGCAAAGGGCTATAATCAAATTGAGGGAGTGGATTATAATGAATGTTTTTCTCCAGTTGCTAAAATGGTTACTGTGAGAATTTTTATAGCTATTGCTGCTGCCAAAGGATGCCCTTTATATTAATAGGATATAAATAATGCATTTTTGCATGGGTATATTGATGAGGAATTGTACATGTTACCTTCTCAAGGATATACCAAGGCTACTCCTAATCAAGTTCGTCGTTTGAGGAGGTTGTTATATGGCCTTAAGCAAGCCTCATGACAATGGAATCATTAGCTTACTGTTTCTCTTTGTAAACAAAATTTTGTGCAATCTGCTCATGATCCATGTTTTTTTCTTAATTCTGAAGGGAATGGTTATATTGCTATTGTTGTGTATGTTGATGATGCATTTATCATGGGTACGACAGAGGCATGTATTAATCAAGTCAAACGATTTTTACATGAACAATTTACTATTAAAGATATGGCTCTGCCAAATATTTCCTTGGGCTGGAACTTGCTAGGTCATCTAATGGCTTGTATGTGAATCAACGAAAATATGTGTTATATATTCTCAAAGATGCAGGGTTAACTTATTCGAAAGGGGCAGCCACTCCTTTATCTCCTCACTGTCGGTTTGATGATGCTCTCTCCTTTATTGGAGAATCCAGATATATATCAGAGGGTAGTTGGACGTCTCCTTTATCTTGGTTTTACCCGACCTGACATCACTCATATGACTCAACAGTTGAGTCAATTTGTTCAAGCTCCTACTGAGCAACTTTGGATGGTTGCCATTCATGTGCTCAAGTATTTGAAGCAGTCTCTGTCTACAGGTTTATGCTTCCCTTATAACAATTCTTGTTCTTTACAAGCTTATTATGATGCGGATTGGGCTGCATGTCCTTTTAGTCAGCGATCCTTAACTGGTTTTTGTGTATTCTTAGTTGATGCTCTGATTTCTTGGAAGACTAAGAAACAATCCACTGTTTCTTGATCTTCCACGGAGGTTAAATATCGTAGTCTTTCTACTACGGTTTGTGAGTTGCAATGGATTTCTTATTTGCTAGCAGATTTTAGGGTGTCCATTTCATTTCCTATTTCGTTATGGTGTGACAATTTGGCTGTTGTTCATATTACTGCTAATCCCATTTTTCATGAGAGAACTAAGCATTTAGAGATTAATTATCATTTGGTTCGTGATAAGTATAAAGAAGGCTTCGTTCTTCCTTAACATATTCCTTTAAAGCTTCAATTGGCCGATATGTTCACTAAGGCTTTGTCAGCTCCCGTTTTTTCTTTTTTGTTGTCCAAGTTGGGCTTATGTGATTGGCACCAAGCTCCACCTTGAGGGGGGGGGGGGTTGTAAAATAACTTGTATTTATATTGTATAGTATGGAGTAGTGTACTGTAGAGTATATAGTTAGGTACTGTACTGTAAATGATGTTTGTGTTTTGTGTATATAGCTTATGTAGCTGATGTCGTTTTGTTTTACATAGACGTTGATGGTATATATACCATCTGTTCTTTATGTAAATAATAAGAGAAATTTACAGTGATTACAAAATCACTTTTACCCACAAAACTAAATCCCTAGAAGTTACAGATTCTTTAAGCTGCATATGTAAATATGACCATAAGCGAAAATTCCATCGGTATGATCGGGAATATCAACAACATAGCGAATATTTCACCGATAAAGTTCATGTGAATTTAGCTGCCTTATACCACAATTTTGGAGCAATACATTCATACTCAAAGATTCACCGGACTGCATGATCAATATATTATTGTCCAACCAGTTTCCAAGGCATCCACATTATTAGAATATCACAATTATGAGCCTCAAGAAATTGTCAGTGAAACACTGTATATAGTTTGTGAACCATACTCAAAGATTCACCAGACTGCATGATTAATATATTATTGTCCAGGCAGCTGCCACGACATCCATCATATTAGAAGATTACAATTATGAGCCTCAAGAAATTGTTAGTGAAACAGTGTACATAGTTTGTGAAGCAAACACAACCTTACACATACTTCCTGGATACAAATACAATCAAAGATTTCCAAGGATGAAGAAGAAAACGTAACCAACATGGACTTTAGGGAAATTCTGATAACATCACAGCTGAGCAAAGTATTGCTAGTCACTCACAGTTCAAATCCCATAAACTTGCTGAATACTTCAATATATGGTAATGCAACAAAAATATCCAATATGCAGAAGCGCCCAAAAAATTTACTGAGCAGAAGAAACTCCAACCTTCTGAGCACTAGTTTTGTTAATCATAATTCCAAACAAGATATCATATGACACAAGACACTCACACACACCAAAGATATGAATACCATTTCATATCGGCTGGCAAGTACTGTACCGGACCAAAACAGGTATAAAAGTACCAGGTTTAAATATCGGTCAGTACAGGCCCGTATTCAAAATACCTGCTAGTATCGAAAATTTTAAAAAATAGGGGGGACATTTTTTGCAAAATTTTAAAATCTCCCTCCCACCCTCTTACCTCTCCTTCCCCCTTTTTTTCAAAGTTTTTTAATTAGTTATTTTATTTACTTCAACTTTTATAATTATTGTGAATTTTTAATTTTTGTTTTTAAAATAATAATAAATATTTTTATTACTAATAATAA
>JANIHZ010000008.1:11620605-11643593 GCA_027478365.1 Erythroxylum rufum
GAATGTCTAAGGTTTCCAACGCAACTCATTAGTTTCGTTTGTTAAGATATACGTTTTCGGATGTCGGAATCTGATTTGTTTACGTTTGATCTGATCCGCTCTGATTTGTCTCCCCTTTATGATTTAATTTATTAGATTATTCGTATTCGATTCACTTGCGATTCGATCCGTTTTCCTTTGTTTTATGTATTCGTTTCACTTTGTTTCGCTTTTCGTTTTCCATTTTTCGGTTGGGATCCGGTTCTCGGATCGGGTCCCAACAATACCATTTTTCTCCCAATGTTTCTGTGGATTTCTTCCAATGTATTCAAGACTTTCTAATTCTTGTAATACTGATTCTATTTCTTTTGAGTATTGTCCCATACTCTTCCCGATGTTATAGTACACCATGTCTCTAATAGTGTAGTATTCCTCAGCGTCCAATTCTAATTCAGGTATGGCCAAAGAAGCCATATTAAGTTTTGTACTTGTCGCTACTTGTGACAAGTTTTTATAGAAAGTAATAGTGTTACCTTCTAATCTTATTCCACCTTGTTGTGCCCTAATAAAATTGCATCCTATAATTAACTGGATATCATCATGTGGATTCATTGGAATACAGAATGTGAATGGTATTCTGTATGTATTGTCTCCAATCAGCATTTGTCCATCTTTCAATATGAATTCAGAAGTAACTATTGAATTTACTCCATAAATTCTTATTGGCCATTTTGATCTTTCTTTTGCTTGTTCAGGTATTGCATCAATTTTGACGCAACATTTTGTGGCTCTTGTGTCCAATATTGCCTTTAGCTGAAATTCCTTATACCCTGGTATTTTAAATTGTACCTCAAAATTGTACAATTGATTATTGACTCTTCCTTTGGTGTACCAGTCTTGACTTCTTCTGTAATGGACAACACGTTCTCAGGTTTGAATAAGACTATTATTTCTTTATCGTCTTTTTCAAAACAACTAGTCATTCTTTCTGTTTCAGTCAATTGTTCAGTTGAATCAACAGACTGAATTTGTGAAACGAAATATGGCCTAAAAATAATTTGAACTATAGCATCTCCCACATCTACAAAATATTCTTTAGGAAACGTATTTACTAGCACAACATAAATGGTACCTCTGTAGTCATTGTCTATAACTCCTGCAGAGACATCAATTCCTTGACTAGATAATGATGATTTTCCAGCTATTCTTCCATAAACTCCTGATTGTGCTATTTCCATCCTGATTCTTGTTGAAATACTTTTTCTTTGGAATGGTGGTATTAGTATACAGTTTATAATGTATAGATCAAATCCAGCAGCTCCATCCATTTTCCTTGTAGGTATCTTAGCATGTGACACTAATTTCATGAATTTGACCAAAAATTTGATCAATAATAATAATAATAATGATGATGATGATGATGATGATGATAAGTTTAATAATATAATTAAGAATAAAAATTGCTTATGTGAGGGAGGGGTATAAATAGTAACCACTAGATTGAAATGAAAACTTGATACCCACCCCCTTTGGAGGGTTTGTAGATTCCCAAATTTAATGAAGTAAATCCATTCCCTTGGAATTGAAAACCCCAAAGCAAACACTATTTTTTACAATTATTCCATTCCTTCGTTTCTAAACCCTCAAACCAAACGCCCCCTTAGTGACACTTTTTTAACTCCACGTTGATCTCAATTAAGTAAAAGAGTTCAAAGCTGAATTAGGAAATTCTAGCTACCATAACAAGCATTTATCCATAGAGAATTATGAATTTTAAATTTCTTTATGCAACCCATTTCCCATTGCAAAAATAAAGCCAAGACTAACTTCAGGCATTCTCCCATTTATCCATTAGAACTATGACTAGTTTAAGTTTTCGTCTACAACCCAATTTAATTGAGAGAATAAACTCAAAGATAAATTTAGGCATTCTCCCATATTACACAAGCATCCAAACCCCAAGGTCAGGAATTCTAAGAACTATCCCTTGTTATCATATTTCGTTTACCATAACAAGATCTTTCCTTTCAGACAGAAGAAAAATCAGATGAATACCTGCATATGAAGATCCAGTAAATGTAGATTGGTAACAACAACTCCAACAACACTCTCCCTTGCCCATAAAAATTCCTGCCTAACAACAGCTCTAACAACACTCTCCCTTGCCCATAAAAATTCCTGCCTATCCCAAAGTGTCAAAATGGCAATAACAAACTGTGAAGCTCACTCCGGCTTTCTTGCAGGCACATCAACCAAGTACAACATATTAATTCCCACCTCAAAAATCAGGCCTGAGATTCTCTGTACCAGCTTCCCTTTGCCAACTCTGTGCCAACTTGCCAACTCTATGCCAATTTCTCCTATCCACAGATTTCACAATAAATAAATGGGACAATGTGAAATAAGTGGATGAGAGGAGTTGACACAAAAATAGTACAGAATAGGTGGTACAGACGATTTCATCCCCAAAAATCAAAGCTGGATCCAAGGATTAAGCCAAGAATGGCGCTAAATATGTGACCACATCTGAAACACCAATAAATCTCTCAGCATTTGAATCCACTACAGTTCCATTGGCCCCTTTAGCATTTGAGAGCTTCTTGATAACCTCCATCTTCCCAGAGGCTACCGCCTTAACTGCATACACTATTGGAAACACAGTTGCCCGGAAGCTTTCGACGGGTAAAACCCATGACCTTGACATCAAAGCCCTCCTATTTCTCCATACAAAGTCCAACATTGAAGAAACCCAATTAAACCCAATGGCTAATGAATTCTCACTGTCAACCAACTTATCCCCTACTCATCCTCTTGGAATCGAACTCCTGAAACAATCTACGAACTGACTCAAAGGCCACCTTAGAAACCGAATCAGACTTGTCCAACATGTTCTGTCCAATCCTTGTCCATGAATGCGAGACCTTATCAAGCAAATTAACATTGTTCTGACATAAAGTAACCGAATCATCTCTCACCAAAATGCACCCAGCGTTTCACTAGTAGAAAACCGCAAATTATCACTAGGAGAATCAAAACATGCGGAGATTTCAGCATTGGAATCAGTTATTAACTTAGCGAGCGAATAGTACGGCATGGCGGCGAGTATAGAGATTGCATCGGCGGTGACATCGGGATCCGGGAAGTGGAGATCGGAGCAAACGCCGACGCAGACAGTGTCCCAGAGATCAGCAGTCAGATGCGTCGATCGAATTAAGTCAAAAGCAAGCTTTTTGCAGACGGCAGAGGCCGGTTGGGCAACAATCTCTTCGAGGACGGTTTTGGCGATGAGGGAGATGTCGTGGCCTGCGGCGGATTGCTGGCGGGCTTGGAGGAGAGCGCCACTAGAGCGGAGGTCAGCTTGAATCTGTGCGAAAAGAATGTCCATCTTGTTCTATGGTCAGCAGACAAAATTCAATCTTTAATGAAGCAGAAGACGAAAAGTTGGAGCCTTTTCGTGTTGGAGAGTCAGACCGTGTCATTCAGAAATGGAAATTAACTGGAATTTAAGGAGAGTGATGTTTTTCGTCTTTGTTTGAGAAAATGTTTGAAAGAAGATATGGGTTGTGCCTCGGTGGCAGTGGAAAGGAGGAGTGTTTCTGTTCTGGGTTTTCAGTTTTATTCTATGACTTTGGTTACGGAGAAAGTTAACTGTGGATGGTCTTTTGGGCATTGACTTCGGTTTAGTTCACACTCCCTCGCAGAGGTGATGGGGTGGTGGCAATGGACTGGTGATGATGGTGGTGGCGGTGGCGCGTGGATTTACTATGGGGCCTTGTGTTTATCAAGTGGCCTTTTATTTGATTCAGTTTTCAGACAATAAACACCTTCGATCTAGGAGTGGTCCAAAATGGAAATATTCCATTCTTCTAGACTTGTGTTTGAATCCAAAAATTATAAGTTTTGTGTTCTGTGTTACAGAGCAAACATTAAAAGATGGGATTCGTGTTCTGTATCATAAAGTGATTCTACCAAAAATCAAAATATAGTTCTTTCTGTTATTTTCATCATTACATACGTAAAATGTGTCTGGTACTTTAGAGTCAGTGTCTGACTCGAGCACATTACATTCTGGATCCTGGAAGAACCATGCTCCTAAGATCTTTCCTCAAAATTTTCCCAGCAGGACTCTTTGGTATGGAGTTGATGAAGACTACGCGCCTCACTTTCTTGTATGGTGCAACCTGCACGTGCACATATGTTAGTTAAGACATAGATCAAGGCGAATGGTACAGGACTCGGATCCTACTATTGTGGAACATCATAAAAGCACCTGCTGCGCAACATAGTTTACCACTTCTTGTTCACTGAGATTGCTATGGGGCTGTTTCACCACAAAGGCCATAGGTACCTGACCAGCTTCGTCATCTGGGAATCTACAGATATATATGTATCATCAGAAATTTGAATCTACATATCCAGTAGTTTTCAAAGCAGTAATTACAATAAACTATATCTGCATTATTAGTTGCAACTGGTAAACGTAGTAGTACATGGAAGATACAGCTATCTCTTAGAACCTTCAGGAGAGAGTCTATATTAGTCCAATCTAAGTAAATCATGGAAGAACACAGTAACAGTTGCAATCAAATGGGAGAATCTTTCGTCTAACTTATGTAATAAGCCTAAAGCATAGAATAACAGTAAAAAATTATCATTCCGTTCTATGTCAGTTTTAGATTCACAGAAGTGGAAGCTTACGGAATAACTGCAGCATCTGCAATCTCTGGATGGGACTGGAGTAACTGCTCTAATTCAGCAGGAGGAACCTGAAAAAGATTTCAGTTCAAGCATGGCTAGTACTCAATAGGAGAGAAGAATTCCTGAAGAAGATAAAACCTGATATCCTTTATATTTGATCAATTCTTTCAGCCTATCAACAACGAACAGGAAGCCTTCCTCATCAATATAACATAGATCACCTGTCCTCAGCCAGCCGTCCGACACCAAAGTAGCAGAAGTTGCTTCAGGGTCACCAACATAACCTGTAACAGGCTCGAGGCAGTATTGAGACAAGAATCAGAATTTGCATACCAATTAAACAATTATGATTTGCCTGGGAAATAAGCTTTACCTTTCATTATCAACGGTCCTCTTATCCAAAGCTCTCCATGTTTTCCTGGAGGTAAAGCATTTCCAGTCTCAGAATCAACAATCTTTGCTTCACATCCCCCTAAAAGCCTTCCTACTGACCCCCAACGAACACATTCCTCAGCAGCAGCCTGTCTGAAAACTGCCCCACATGATTCTGTCAGCCCATAGCCCTTCATTTCACAACCAATTACACATCAAAGCATGTATATCTCTCAGAGCCAACAAAATTCACCAATTGGTCAATGCCTATAACAAGTTATAACACTGACCTGCCATAGCTGTACTGAGGGGAACCTCGAGTTGAACGAGGTGATCACATCCTTCCCCAGCGGAGCACCGCCACATCCCACCATTTCAAGTGACCTCAAATCATACTCATCCGTCAAACCACTTTTCGTCATCGCTACCACAACCGGCGGCGCCACCGCCACGTGCGTCACTCGGAACTCCTCCATAGCTCTTAGCATTTTCTTCAACTCAAACTTTTCCATCACCACCACAGTCTCGCTCACAGCCACAGACTTGAAGCTGTAAAAGAACCCATATACATGAAAGTAGGGAACCGTATATAACATCACCGCCGGCGACTTTCTTTCTTGTTTAAGCGTATAAAAAGGTGAAACTACCGCTATGAGATTCCTGTGCGTCAACATCACTGCTTTGACTTTCCCTGTAGTACCTGACGAGTACATGATCGCCGCAACGTCGGTCTGACTCACATCAACTCTCAGAAAATGGCGAGTTTGATCAGTCTTAGTCGTGATAATGGTGTCAAATTCCTGAGAATCCAAAAGAATGGTTTTTCGCTTCAGTTTAGGGAGCTTGTGAGCAGTGGACGACGTAGCAAACGCGATCACCGGTTTACAAAGCTCGACTTGTCGGGCAATCTCGGAGACAGTGCTTACTGGATTCCCCGGCGAAACAACGACGCCGAGATAGAGAAGAGAGAAGTAGAGAATAGGAACTTTGATTGAGTTTGAACAAAGAACGAACGCAGTGTCGTTTTTGGTCAGGCCGGCGACTCGTTGGAGATAGGAGGCTAATGATACGGTTGCCCCAATGAACTCCGAGTAGGACACACGCCGGCCCGTGGCAGAGTTTATGAGGGCGTACGTGTGGTCAAGTGACCATGGAGAGGTGGCGAGGAGGGAAAGAGCGTAATCGGCAGCAGTGATAGGAATGTTCACTGGAGGGAGCTGTAGCGGTGGTCGGAGGCTGTGAAAAGTGCTTGTAACTGAGTTGAACCCGCTTCGAGGATCGACGGGGATCGTGGAAGCGTCACGGTGAGTCATGGGTGATGCGGTATCGAGAAGGCAGAGAGTGGACGAGGGTGCTGACTGCTGCTGAGTCGTGACTGAGTGAGCTTTGCTGGATTACGGGCTGAAGGAAAGAGGACTGAGGAGGAAGGTTATTTACGGGGATGTGCAAATGCTAAATTTTAGGACAGAAGTGGAGGCACAGGACCATCCGTACCCAATAGCCTGTTCCAAAGTTATGCTATTAATTTTTAACCATATATTTAATAGACAAAAGTTGAAATAGAACAAATTCTCGAAAAAAACATAAAGTTGAAACAGAACGAAGATCTATTCCCCAAAAGTGGAGGAGATAGCGACAAGCCGACAACATGCATTGATCCTGTTCGTCGTTAGTCGAGTGTCAGTATCAGGCACAGGCACAGCTAGTTGTCTCCTAGTATTCTGCCGCACAAGGACGCAAAAGTGAACGTCTAAGGAAATTGGACTGCATTTAGTAGGCCTAGGCCTAGGGCTAAGAACAGGCCGAGCTTTACGCTTTAAAAGAAAGAGAACTGAGACTAGTCACCTCACCAGTCTTAAACTTTTACGACATTTTCCTTTGTATCGTGTAATTTTAGAATTACAGGAGAAGGCCCAGGAAGGACGAAGGAGGCTCGCAGGGTTCTTATCTCCTTCAAACTTAACAGACAATAACATCTTCTCATAACTGTCCCTCCCAGCACCTTTTTAGAAACGTTTCTTTTCTACGATGGACGTTTCGTCCCTCCACAACAAATTTCTCTCCCCTCTCGCCGTTTCTCCTAGGCCCAAGCTCTCTTTCTCCTCCCAACCTCGCCATTTCGTCTCCTTCCGCTCCTTTTGCTGCCCCAATTCCTGCCGGGCGTCTAGCTCCGACACTCTCCTCGCCGACAATTCCTCGGGAGCGAAACGAAGCCATGGAGTTTCCAGTGTTAAAAGAGGGTCGGAAGAGGAATTTGTGGACTTCAAAGAGTGGATGCACAAACACGGACTGCCTCGATGCAACGTTGTCCTCAAGGAGAGGCCTTCTCTTGACTCTAAGCACAAGCCCATTCATTATGTCGCTGCAAGCCAGGATCTTGAGGTATTTTCTCTTTCCTCTCCTTTTGTGGGCGCTTTTAAATCGTTAATTGCTATTTTAGGCTTAAGATGCGTTCTTGCAGGCTGGAGATGTGGTGTTTTCAGTCCCCAATTCACTTGTTGTGACGCTGGAGAGAGTACTAGGAAACGAGACTGTTGGTAAGGTTTTAGCGTATTGTCAATTGGAGATGGGGATTTAGTTTTAATGTCCCAAATTAGAAGTTCGAATTACCCTTTTGGATATTTTGACTTTTCTTAAATGCCAAGATGTGGTATTTAGCATTGTCGACTAGCTAAAATGTTGTACAAAATCTATGATGTTATTGTAGAAGATGAGCGGAAGTGGTCTGATTGTGCACACCCATTTACTAGGTCATTGACTTTATTGGAGCGAGGACACAGAAGGGATTAATATGACTTTCTGTATGTCAAAACCATGTTGTAGAATCTTTATTTCCACAGGGATGTA
Organism: Erythroxylum rufum; assembly: GCA_027478365.1. Taxonomy (NCBI): domain Eukaryota; kingdom Viridiplantae; phylum Streptophyta; class Magnoliopsida; order Malpighiales; family Erythroxylaceae; genus Erythroxylum; species Erythroxylum rufum. Next base: position 11,628,502 of record JANIHZ010000008.1, read on the forward strand.
TGATTTGGTTATATGTGATTGACTGTCATCAATCCACTTAACTTAGACAATCTGCTTCTTGTTAACAGTTAAGCTTACAAGTGGTGGCTTTTTCATTTTCCACTTTGTCTTTCATGCAGCTGAGTTGTTAACCACAAACAAATTGTCAGAATTAGCATGCTTGGCATTGCATTTGATGTATGAGAAGAAACAGGGAAAGAAGTCTTTCTGGTATCCTTACATTAGAGAGCTTGATCGCCAGCGAGGCCGGGGCCATTTAGCTGTGGAGTCTCCACTTCTTTGGTCAGAAGCTGAACTGGCTTTCCTGACTGGTAGCCCCACTAAGGTATGCTATTCATTTGACTACCAGTTCTGAATGATCAATACTGGCACCATCATATTCTTTTCTGTTCTTGCATATTTACAGTGTGTGTTGCTCTCATCTTTTAAAAAAAAATTCCATCTAACTATTGTTGGTGAAGTAGGGTGAAGTTATTGAAAGGGCAGAAGGAATTAAAAGGGAATATGATGAACTGGACACGGTTTGGTTCATGGCCGGTTCGCTCTTTCAGGTTATACTGTTGTATTCATTACTTGCTCTACCAAAGAATTGTATAGTTATTTATTAGAGTTTGAGTCTCTTTATGGAGGGTTTATGTGCTATTGTTTGCCACAAGTTATTCTGATTATGTTATTTCATTGCAGCAATATCCATATGATATACCCACCGAAGCATTTCCATTTGAGATTTTTAAGCAAGCTTTTGTTGCTGTACAGTCATGCGTGGTGCATTTGCAGGTAACTTTTCTCCTGTTTGCTGTATCTTTTCCATTTTGTTCTCAATGGGTTTGCTAGTTTTCGTCCTTGCCCTAGGTGGTGTCATTGGTAGATTAGATAGCGAAGTCATATAGGAGCCCGGTTTGCTTCTGCCTTATCAATTTTGATTATGCTAACCAATCCTCTTTCATCTTTTATTTCCTGAAATTGACCTGGAATTTCAGTTCTTCCTTTTCTGGGTTGTGTTATTGCTTCTTTGAAGTGAGCACAAATATTTACTTTATCATGCATTTTTAGTGTGCCTTTTGTCCTAGACTGCCTCCATAACTATTGAGTTAGCTCCACTTTTTAGAGGAGACCTCTGCCCAGAACTGAATTGTTAATTTATGATGTGGTTGCATTGAGCATTGCCCTATCTGTTTGCCTACCTTCCTTTCTGTATTTATTTCTGATGTGACACAGTTCTCAGCTTCCTTTCTGGCGAGCAAGAATGTTTTGTTTGTTGCCATTATGCTGGTGGCTCCTTTTGGCATGAAATATTCAAATTGATGAGTTAGTACCCCTTTTTGTATTTAGAAAGTCAGTTTGGCACGGAGATTTGCTTTGGTTCCTCTTGGACCCCCTTTGCTTGCATACAGGAGCAACTGCAAAGCAATGTTAAGTGCAGTTGATGGTGCTGTTGAACTAGTGGTTGATCGTCCATATAAGGCTGGAGAACCCATTGTTGTCTGGTTTGCTATTTGCTTTAGTAATCCCAATTCGGTGCTGTTTTGTGGCTTGTTGGTGTTGTTTTAGTGGATATTGAAATTCAAGATTGCTTTCAGGTGTGGGCCACAACCTAATTCAAAGTTGCTTCTTAACTATGGTTTTGTTGATGAGGATAATTCTTATGACAGAATTTCCATTGAGGTGATACTGATTTTTGGAATTTTTTATTTGTATTTCATGTGTTTGCAAGTCAACTGATTTGATATGCACTATGTGTTGCATGTTCCAGGCAGCACTAAACACAGAGGACCCTCAATACCAGGAGAAGAGAATGGTTGCTCAAAGAAATGGCAAATTGTCAGTCCAAGTGTTTCAAGTACAAATTCAAACTTCTGTTGTAAAAGATGGTCATAGGGCTCCTTTCTTGTAGATGGTTTTGATTTGTATCTGTTGCAGGTATATGTTGGAAAGGAAAAAGAAACTATCTCAGATATGCTTCCTTATTTGCGATTGGGCTATGTATCAGATCCTTTTGAGATGCAAACAGTTATTTCTTCTCAAGGTCCAATCTGTCCAGTAAGTTCACCTCTTCTTCTAGTTTTTGAACTAATTATGAACAAGATGTATATAATATAGAATAAGGGACAGATGAGGTGAAGTTAATTTCCTAGACCTGACTCAATAGCAACTGCTAACTCCTTTCTCATTGGACCTCTGAGGGAAGAGTCTAGTGAATTCTGATGGCTTTCAATTGAAATTTGTTGGATGTGATATAGGTAAGTCCATGTATGGAACGAGCAGTGTTGGACCAGCTTGTTGATTATTTTGAGAGACGTCTAGCTGGCTATCCTACTAGCTTGAGTGAAGATGAGTCAATGGTAATATTGGTATTACATGTTTTGATACTTGATTGAATCCTAACTTGTTTGAGTGTCAGTAATTTTTATTTGATAAATTTCTCTTATGCCCAGTTGGCTGATCCTAACTTGAACCCTAAGAAGCGAGTTGCCACTCAGCTTGTTAGACTGGAAAAGAAGATGCTAAATACATGTCTGCAGGCAGCAATTGATTTGATAAGCCAGTTACCTGATCATAATGTGTCCCCATGTCCAGCTCCTTATGCCCCTCTATTAAGATGAAAAGAGGTATCTCTTTTTCTCAGCCTTGGCTATTCTATATTTGGTCGATGTTGCAAATGTTAATATGAGTAATCAATTTGCAGAAATTATCAATGACCTGATCAGTGTGGTAAAAATTGGAACTATATTGTACTGAAGTTCATGTTTTCGGGTGGAAGAATATTAATCAGGTTAGTGGAACAGAAACTGGATTTTTTTCCCATACATTATTGCATAAATTAATAAAATTGTGCCGTGAATTTTTTGCACCAAGCATTTCTTGTACCATTAACAAATGCCTTTGACAAATTGAAACTAACCAGGAAGGTGTCTGTTGCAAGCTTCTCATTTTGTATCAATAAACTGCTGCCTTGCAGCTGCTTGCGTAATTATGAACGTTGCGGTCTCTTTTTCTGCTCTGATATTAATTTATGGTGTTTGCAGAGTGCTGCTTAGGACTACTCTATAATACTGGTTTGTTAATGGCTCTAATACGGCTTCTGGGAGAGAGAGAAGCAGACAGAATGGCGTGCATGATTCAAGTTGGAAGCTCTTATGATGACTTGATACCAGTTCATGTGGTAATTACCAGCACTTACCCTTTTGGTAATGTAAAGCATCAACTGGAGATGTTGACTAATTTGTAAATGAGCAGACCTCTTAGGTTTTAGCTTACTATGATGCCAACCTTGTTTTTGTAATTTGTATATTCTGCAAGTTAGAATCCTCTATCCATTTCACCTTTCAGTTTTAAGCTTAGAATATTATGAATATACTTCCATGAAAGGAAGCTACATAACATTTACAAATACACTATTCCTGATCGGCAGGGCTTGGGACCGGGTAATCAACGTAAAATTAGTGGCTCATTTGCTTAATGTGATCAAATAGAAGTTTCTATGAAGGTATATAACTTACAAGAAGGTAGAAGAATAACAGACGTATGGTTCTAAAAAGGTTTTTAAAATGACAAAAGTTGCAGTTGGCAGTGCTACAAGTGGTGTTCGATGAAAACTGCTCAAAGATGCAATTTCGTTCTCCACATCTCTCCGATTACTTTTTGAGGCTGTGGATTGTCCGGTCCTCTATCCCTCTGCCCTGATGTAAAATACAACCATCCGTTCCAGAATCCGGTCAGTGTAGTTTTTATGCGGAACGGAAGTTTGCCGATCACCGACCATGTCTGTAATTCAAATAACAAAAGGAAAATGTCAAGCTTAACACTCAGGTTCAAAGTTACCAGAGGTCCAGAGGTCCAGAGCTCAATAACCATTTCCAAGTTAATAGTAGAGTATAGCTGCAGATTTTAGCTGGCCTTTTATTCCTGTTAAATGTGACCGGAAGTTTCTACTGAACTATGCAATGTGCACATTATGAAAATGAAAGTAGCATATACTATGCAGCTGCAGATGGTGGATGAATACCATTGATTCAAGATCAAACCGGAAAATCTCCCCAACCAGAATCATCCTTTTAGTTAGAGGGTGCTTTTCTGTTGTCCCTCCAGTTATGATGATTGAATTGTTGACGAGAACCCAAGCACACTCGATGTGCGAGTCAGGTTTTGGCATTGAGGGTAAAGTCTTCCACTTCATTTCATTGTCTAGCATATAAACATCTCCATAGACCACCTGAATGAGTGGAAATGTCAGTGATCACAGCTACTCTGGCTTCAAGATTATTCCAACAACGTTGTCAGATATAATAAAAAACAAGCAAACCTCACGCCTGCGAGAGCACTTGTATATAGGTGACCCAGGCTTGGGCATGAAGTCACCTTCTTGACCACCAATAACAAAAAGTCGATCATTAACCGCAATGCAAGCTCTGTCAACAAAGGAAGGGTTGTTCATCCTCCAAGCCTATAAAATGGAAAAAAATAAAGCAGGGAAGGGAAGAGACCTGTGTGGTCCTCCACGGGGAATGGGCACTTCTGTTCGCCAATTCCTCTCAAGTGCTTTTCCATCCTTTACTGCAATACTCCAATGATCATAAGCCGGCGTGTGGCGATTTTCCTTGCTCCCACCCATCACATGGAGTCTGCCTCTCCACAGTTGAGTTGGAGGTGCATATCTGCAAATGCCGACCTATGTCAAAATCTATGCATCAACTAAAATTAAACTGGTTAAGAGAAGGGCTATATATAGAGGCTTCCTTAGACTCTAATAAATTCATTCTGGGGCTTCTGTACCATCAATTTCCTCCCACTGAATACTACTGATTGCTAAATTAATCTATTCCAGGGAAAGCTTACAATTGATTGTGTATCAGAAATTAGTTAGTCTTCACTCCTCGTGGATAAAGTAGGAACTGTCACTCTTATGGATTTCCTGTTGGAGTCACATACCTTGGTGCTGGTAATGGAGGCAAGCTCTGCCATGACTTTGTCTCAGTGTCAAGGGAAAACGTACTAGGTATAGCAGTCCTGCATTGGGGACCATATTGTCCTGAGACAATATATATGTATCTGCCATCGGTTGCCACTCCCAGGTGAGAATTTGCCATTTCTTTAGGAGTATCAAATCTATCGACCCACTTATTACTGGTAAAATCATATACATCAACATGAGAATGCACCTACAAGATAGGTTCATCATCCACAATTACCCCAGAGGAACATTTAAGTTGACATGTCAAATCTATGAAGTGGTTATGGATGAAAGATTCACACATGATTAATGGTGCCATATCCAACAAATACGTAAAACAAATTCTTGATTTGTATTGCATAGCCATCAAGACGAGGCACCGGTGCTGATGGCATCTGCTCCCATTTTAGCTCTGGCGCTGGCAAATCAGCAAAAGTTGCTGCCAACAACTCACGATCATTTCCTTCACTTTTAATCTCTTCTTTCTTTTATCCAAGTACAAGACAAACCCAAAAGAAAAAACCTCGACTTATTAGTACCCACATCAAGAAATACGCATCGAAAATGTTCTTAACAAGAGAGTCATCATCAATGCAAAGCAACAACATAAGGGAACACAAACCTTGTTCTCATGTTTGAGAGAAAGCGGAATTGGAACTACAATGTTTCCAGATTTCTGAAGAGCCCACTTGGATGCAACGGATCGATAAGCAGAAGAAATGGAGGAAGATGATGCCCAGAGGAAGTCAGCGACGAAAGCAGCAGCTAAAAGAGCTACACACGATATTACAAACACCAACTTTGTTGAAACATGATTGATAATTTGGTTGTGTCCTAACCTGGCCATGTTTGTCCAAACTCAAAATCCAGAAAGAAGCCATCTTTATGTGGAGGCGGAGAGAATTTGACGGGAAAAGAATTGGCGTCCTCGAAGAAAGTGTGGGCCGCCAATGGTTTTGTTATACAGTCAAGCATGTGCAAGCGGAGGCTTTTAATTTTTGTCTGCTTTACGCAGTTATTATTATTATTTATAAAAAATATGTTCTTTTACAAAAATACCAAATTTACAGTGTTTCTTAGCTCTAAAAACTAAAAATTGCTGGTAATATGGTGTAACCGAAGTGATTTTGCCGTGTCGTCTTATGATTCTTTTGATGGGTTTCAAAAGTCTCTTTTAAGTAGATGGGTCTTCTATGGTCAAAGGTTTCTTAATTCGACATGTTCCACTTAATTGAGGCTGTCTGAGGGAGAGAGAGAGCGAGAGGCTTAGAAACCTTCTTCCTAGTATTTGGGTTTGGGCCGCCCACCCAATAAACTCGCAAGCCTAGTTTGGTCTAGTAGTAACAGCTTCTGCCTTCTGCACCTGTCACCTCGTCTCGTCTGCTCACCACACTCTCTCTAATCGTTCGCTTTTCTGGATCTCGAAACCCCGCCTCCTCTCTTTAACTAAATCCGCCTTTCCCAATCTCTACACCGTAAGTTCTCCGTTCTCTCTATTCATATTCCTCTCTTTTAATTTCTTGCATCGATTAATACTCTTTTATAATACCCTTTTAGAGATTCTTCTTTGTGTTCTTTTTTATGAGAATTTCTGGCGGGGACTGGTCGTTTCAGTCATCTTACGCGGTGTTTATACTGGAAATGTTTGATCTTTCCGCCGTTTTATACTGTTTTTATGGGTTCGAGGATTTTAAGATCATGTTTTGTCGATGGTGTGATTTGCTTGAATGGTATTAAGTTGTTAGTTTTCCTAGGTTGTACATGTCTTCAAATGTGATAGCTTTCTGGTTTGATCCATAGTTCGAGAATGTTTGTAACTCAAACATGCGCAGGAGCTGTCCAGATTATTCGTCTCGTGTTTATTTATATTTGTCATCCTATTCGGGTTTTCGGGTCTTTCAGGGAACATGGGGCATTAATTGTTACGGGTTTTTGAATTAAGTGACGTGGAGTTAATATGACGAGGTTAATGGTCCTGTTATGTTTATGGTGGTTCAAAAGTTGTCTGTTTCCCCGGTGTGATGATAGTAATCAGTAGAATTTGTTGGGGGAATTGATTTTGATTGTGAATAATGATAATAGGAGTTATAAGATTAATTTTATATCACTTCTCAATCTGGTAAGGTAGGCTTGACATCCCAAAGCTCAGATGGGTGTATCTTTGTGGATTTTGTATATTTGCTCTTGCTACTGATACTTACCTTTATTGCTCCAGAAAACTAGTTAAGAGGGTCTTACTGTACAATGGCTGGAGGACTGATCCACCAGCTTCTGCGGAGAAAATTGCATTTACAATCAGTTGTAAGAACTCCCATCTTTTCATTTAGTTTGATTTTCCATGTTCCAGTCTCAGTTCAATGCGCCTCTTTGGTTGCTTGTGTAATTTCTTATGCTTCATCACCTGCATTGTGGTTCAATTTTGTGCACATGGTATGATCCTTTTTCTTTGAGAGTGCTTCATACTTCAGATCATTTAGTCTGCCTTCTATCCTGAATGGGCAGATTCTCAGAATCACCTTTTTAGTTACCTTTTGGTGTAATTAATGACTATTGCTAATAGTTTCTATATCCTATTTGCAGGCCCGCCCAGCTTTGACTTTATTCAATTCAACAAAAGTTGATGATGATGCTAGATCTATTGGTATGAAGTCTCTTAGGGCATTTGCCCTTGCTGGGGCTGGTCTTTCTGGGTTTCTGGTTTTTGCAACAGTAGCGTCTGCTGATGAGGCTGAGCATGGCTTAGAGTGCCCAAACTATCCTTGGCCTCATAAAGGCATTCTTAGTTCTTATGACCATGCTTCGTAAGTAGCCCTCATTGTCCATCTTTTTTCTGCAATACTGTTGCTTATCCTCAAAAGTTATGTTCAAGGAAAGACCATTACTGAAATACCTACTCTTCAAGTCATGAGCACTCATGGATTTAGTGCGAGTTGAGGATGTGCTATTGTGTTGCTTTAAGTTTTGTTAATGCCATCATTTTTGAACTTCTTTATTCTTCGTACTACTTGAGCATTAATTCTTTTACAATTGTTAGGATGGCAAATATTTGTAGCTCCAGGCTATATTACCAGAGTCACGTGCTTGTTTCTTTCATGTCCATTGTTGGTGATTGTAGATTCACAGGAAATGATCACAAGGGTGCTTCCTAGTTGATATAGGATATCAAAAGTTGTCCATGAGACATCGTTACCATCTTTTCATAATAAAATGTAACCTGTCCTTTAGTTGGTGAGTTTAAACTTTTCAATGACAGGGTTCGCCGTGGACACCAAGTTTACCAGCAAGTATGTGCATCTTGTCACTCTATGTCCCTGATTTCATACCGTGATTTGGTGGGTGTTGCATACACAGAAGAAGAAACAAAGGCTATGGCTGCTGAAATTGAGGTTGTTGATGGGCCTAATGATGAGGGTGAGATGTTTACACGTCCTGGTAAACTCAGTGACCGTTTCCCTCAACCATATGCTAATGAACAAGCAGCTAGATTTGCAAATGGAGGGGCTTATCCTCCTGATCTAAGTCTGATTACTAAAGTAACTACCATCTTCTCTGTTATGCACTTCTGGAAGTTTTAGTAGTGAATTTTAGAAACATCTTACTCTTCTTTCTTTCAGGCCCGTCACAATGGTCAGAACTATGTGTTTGCTCTTCTAACTGGGTACCGTGACCCTCCAGCTGGTGTTTCGGTAATTCCTTCTTCAATCTGTTCTGCATGTAGGCTTTGGTAATGTTTGATCTGCTCGCTGATTGATAACGCAGAAAACCTGCAAATCTATGCATGTTAGTAATGAATGGTGCCTTACTATCAGCATAGCACGACTTTCATTGAAGATGACTTCCATGTGATGATTCAACCTATTTTTTAACTAGTTCTCATGTTTGTATTGCTTGGTGAATGCTTTTTCTACCTTTTTTAAGAAAGATTTTGGGACCTGGAGAGGAGTCTCTTAATTTTATTGTTTGATAAATTGTTCATATCATAATTAAGAGGTCCCTAGTGCTTTCTAAAAGTTCTTCTCGTCTGTCGATCTTTGGTTGTATATTTTCTTCCTTTTTATGTTGGTTACAACTTTGTTCTGTATTCGTTGAGCTATAAGCCGTACTGTTGAAGCATGAGTTTCTCTTGAAAAACTGTATTTGGAGCCTGTGTTTCTGGCGACTTCAGCTATACCTCGTTGCTCTTTCAAAACTTGACTGAATCTTTAAAATGGTATTTTAGATTCGAGAGGGATTGCATTACAATCCTTACTTTCCTGGGGGAGCTATTGCAATGCCTAAGATGCTTAACGATGGTGCTGTTGAGTATGAAGATGGTACTCCAGCTACAGAGGCCCAGGTTTGTCTTTTTTATATGTACTTGCTGTGAGGGATGAGTAAGAGGCAGTAAGTTGCCAGCATAGACAATTTCCACTCCTGAAGATACAAATATGAATTTCGTATATCCTTTTGTGCAGATGGGAAAGGATGTCGTTTCATTTTTAACTTGGGCTGCAGAACCCGAAATGGAAGAGAGAAAACTGGTATATTTGGCTTCAAATTATGTCTTGTTTTCATGTCACTAAATTCAGAATATTGTACTAGATGTGATGTACTTTCTGCTGCAGATGGGTTTCAAGTGGATATTTTTACTTTCACTGGCGTTGCTCCAAGCAGCATATTACCGACGTATGAGGTGGTCAGTCCTCAAGTCTCGAAAGCTAGTCGTTGATGTTGTGAACTAGCAACAATACTTTTGAGCAGACTTAAATTGACAATAATTGCTTTTGCTTAGTCGGAAAATGTATCTTTTTGCCATGTCAAGGTGATGATTCCGAAAAGTGGTAATGGATTGACTTGGAATAACCCCTTCTTTCTTAATCATTTATCTCGTTTTGTTCAGTTGAGGAAGAAAATAAGCTTCTACATATACAGAAGGAATCGTCTTCAAATGAATTTTTGTTAAATTTTTATTCTAGTGATTTGGTTACCCTGTTGGATATCTTTTTGCTACTGCAGAACCTTTCGTTGTGAATTTCAACAATACCGGAGACTAGTTAAATGTGTATGTATTAGGCATGCAGAGCTCTACAGGACTTTGTTTACTTTCATAAAACCATAGTGCCCAGTAAAGCATCAGCTTTTCATAGTGCAGGAGTAATTTGATTATGAAATGCAACTGAGTGGCAATTTTGCTGTCAGGCTTCATGTATTTTTAGCTCCCTTGTCGTGTCTCCTTCATTCCCTGAAAAGAACTTCCTGTCTGTACTTTCAGCTTGGTAGGCTTAAAGAAAGGGTTCGTCGGGAAACAATAACTTCAAAGATTGTGCTAAAAATCTTGGCTTTATTTTGTAGATTACAAGGCATAAATAAGAGAGAACACTGTTAATGGAGACATATTTGACGAGTTTACGAAGAAAATGCAGATTTAAATACGAATGTATAATATCTGTATATATATTTAAAATCGATTTTAACATTTCACTGAATTTACAGGCTATATTCCAATTAGTCGCCAGAGTCATCGTCACTGATGACCGCGTGACAGAACCAAGGGTTTTCCTTGGGTCAACCACCCCGCCGGCGTTAAATATGGAGAGTTGGTAACTAATTTAAATAGGAAATTTTTAAAAATTTTCTTTTTTTTGTTTTTGTAGTCTTCGAGTGGATCCATCTGAATGTATGATAAATTTTATCATGTAACTGCTAAGCGGTGGTTACCAATAGTCATCAGTTAACCAAGCAAAGTTTTTTTTTTTTTTCCTTTCGGAAAGGAAATTGACAAATTAGCACGGAGTTAACCATGCAAAAAAATTTTTTTTTTGAAAGGAAATTGACAAATTAGCACGGAAGAAAGATTTCAAGCATATCTTCCAGAAGGATAAGATGACACCTTATGGGTTGATTTACAAAATAGGTGACTCCTACATCAGAATGGTCTACATAATTGGCCAACCAGTCAGCATATCTGTTGCTCTCTCGACAGATATGCCAATAAGTGACAGTACAGTTGCTCGTAAATAGTTCATGAATGCCCTGATGATGGGATTGAGCGTCGTCGCTCTGTGGGCTGAGAATGAGAGGAGATCTATCACCGTGGTGGAATCCACTTCTAATTTGATCCGGTATGTGAGTCCTGTATATGTGAGTCCTGTATAAACGCCCCAAAGTTCCGCTGACAAAGGTGAATACTAGCCTAAGTTCTTAGCAAACCCTCCAAACCAATTACAGCCATTGTCCTGTAGTACCCTCCCACTGTAGTTGAGGCCGAGGTCCGTTTGCATGTTCCATCCGTGTTTAGCTTGATCCATCCAATTCGCTGCGCTTGACGGGGCCGAACTCCAGGAAGTGCTCGACTGGGCCTCTCAACTAAATGTTGGACAAGGCCTGCATAAGACAAAGTAAGAGAGATTGGTGAGGAAGGCCAGGTAAACCGGGCGTCAAAATTGTCGAATTCTTCCATTATCATAGGAACCAACAAGTAATTCCAAATAGACACGACCAGTCGTGCCCAAATTCTCTACGGTGGGTTTGGAGATTGTGGAAAAGCCACTCCCCAGTTGTCATGGTGAAAAAACTATTGGAAATTAAATGGGGAGGGAATGAGGTCCACATTTGATCTAGTCCAGCATTACATGAATCGATGATTCCTCAAGGTTACAAGCAAAGCTTTCATAATTGATAAAAATGTCTAAATGACATCTTTACAATTTGATATTGTAACTACTAAATTAGCAATTTACCAATTATGGTCTTGCTTGACAATTAACGGATAACATTAGCTGTTTATTTAAAGATATATGGTAAAGTTACCTGTTTATGTGTAAAACGATTTACAAAGATATGACAAAAAAAAATGATTTATAAGCACATGAGTATTATATTGAATATTCCTCGTCTGTGTAATTTACTCAATTCTTTCAGTTGTCTTTATGTTTACTTTCAAAGTTAAAGGAAGACGTATATAATTGAATGATAACTTTTTGTATATTATGACTCAAATTTGATATTAATTCAACTTCAAAATTTAAAATTTAAAATTTAAAATATTAAATTTAAATAATAAGCTTACTATCTCTATCTCTACTTCTTTAAGTAATTTATAATAACTTTTGAATATAATAATCTTTTAGTTCCTTAATTTCTCAGTCGCTTGAAGAAAACACTCCTCATAAGAGTATTTTTAAAATCAACAGATTGAATTCAATATGTCAACCTAATCAATTGATTACTAAATATAATTATCAGCGGTTTGAGATGATTAAACAGCTAAAAACCTTTGAACCCGCCAAAAAATAGTTGACAAGTTATTTATCAAACAAGACCTATTAATCTTGTTGAAGAACCTTGAAACTAACTCTTTACGCCTAAGTTTCAATTTTTCCCGTCAATTTCAATCTTCTGTGCATCTTTATCACAAAGAAATGCAATTGTATAATCGCTTTAAGACACATTGAGGTTTAGATGTCTAATTTTTTGCCTATCTAATAGTTATACATGCACTTATGCATGTATTTAGGCATGATTGCACAAGTCTCAAGTCTGTTGAAATTAACTAATTGAGAATAGGAGTATGGCACAGTCACATTTGTAAATTTGTGTCTTTTTGATGGCATTGGATTCAAATATGTAACTTATATAGCCTGCTCTACATAGGGATGAAAATGGGCCGGTTCATAGATTAGGTCCAAGTTTAGGTTGACTCATAACTTACTTATTTTAAGCAAAATGATATTGTTTTATTTAGAAGGCTTGAGCTTCGGACAAACCTAAGCTTGGATAATCCATACCTGAGTATAATTAAAAAAAATATTTTACACTTTTAATGTTAAAAAATTAGGGGCTAACTCATGAGCCGATTTATTGTCATCCTTAAACTCTACAGGATTTATTTGCGTGTATGTTTTAGTTGGTTGATTTTGGTTTTTAGTTTGGTGTGATTGACATTTATGCTTTTATTTTCAAAATTTACAAAAGAAGGAAAACATCATCTCCTTATAAAAAACGAAGAATAGCATAAAAGTGAAACAAAAGGTAGTTAATACGCATGTTAAAATGAAAGGTAATTATAGGTTAGGAATAATGTTGTTGGTGGCAAGATAAGTCAGTATAGTTATGATGTAAAGAACGAAGTATGAAATTTTGACTTGTTTAAACTAAATAACTAACGTTTGGTAATAAAGTATGAACGTATTTTTTTTTATTGGAGAAATTAAAGGATTTCATTCATTAATCAAAGGATAAGCTACTTAGAAAAACACTGTTGAATATACTAGAATAAGACCACTCCCACACCAGACTGTATGTCCACACTTGGGCCTATCATGATCCACACAACGACATCTGTCCTAGCTCCTCTTTAACATGACAAAAACGTTGAAGCTCTTTGAAATTCTGCTTACTTTAGTCTCCTTCTGCCCGATGGTTTGTTGCATGCATTCGCAAGTTGTGCTTTGTTGCAGGAGTAATCTGGGTCCAGACTATCCGGAACCCTCAACATATATGCTCCAGGGGAAGTAAAGCAGGCTACCTATCACTGAAGTAGTTATCTATTGTATCAGTTGGTGTTTAAGTCTCACAGGTATCCTTCTGCTTAATTGAGAAGAATCATCTCTAATTTTGTTTATGAATGGATGACTTTAGGAAGATGAGGTTGCATGCATCAATAATGTCATGTCTTTGTTCATACTATACCTTATGCCATATCCACAGCTCTAACTAGTAATATAAGTCATCTATCCTCTAGTTCTTAGTGTCACTTCATCGTCTTCATAACCGACAATATACTTATATATTCTCCACGCCCTAGCAATACCTGGTGACACGTTCTTGTACACTCGTGATGAATCAGTTGCCATCTTATTATTGAGAGTAAGCACGGCTCTAGGACCACTTGCTTCTAATTCTCTATTTCCTTGAATTATTTGTTAGTTAATTCCTTCCATGTCCTATGTATGCACCTCCCTAAGCATAAGCCCCATTTTAAGCATGATTCTATAAAAAAAATAGCTTTAGTTTTGTTAACCCAGACCGAACCCATAGACTTCAAACTAGGTCAAATCAACTAGGCTATGTTTTCCATGACTAATTTGAGCACAAATATTACCATGACTCCATCCAAACTATATTGTAGCTACATTAGAAAAAATACAACTCGACGTAACTAATGTCACCACACTATACAGATAAATAACACCTTTATTTTAACGTATCAATATCACTTCTTATTATATTATATATTTCTAAAGACTAAATGTTTTCTTTCCATTTTCAATTGTAAAAAACATCATACTTTAAGTCATTAATAAATAAGGTTAATATCTTATTGATTGTTGATTTTCATAAATTTAATAAATAATGAACAGTAGTAACTGAATTCAAATATAAGAACTTAATATATGTGATTAGAAATCAAAGGACAAGAGTAGTACATTAATGACAATCAAATGTCTCACTTCCACTTTAGTAAGGGACATTGGGGTGCCGTAAAACATAAACAAGATTATAACAATTCAGGCACGAAATGTAATTCAATTACAAAATGTCTTCGTTCCTAAATGCATGCATAAGCCAAACTGGTTGATCACTAAGTTTTAAAGTCCATAACTTACATCTTACAAGCTAGGCTTCGTTCACGATTCCTTTTTGGCAATGCACTCTCGTCGTTGTCAATAATAACAGTAACTTCGACCTTTTATTTTTCAAAGTTCTCGCTTTCCTCAATCAAGGAACATCTTTTTATTCCTTTCTGAAAAACTCGTAATGGACATATTATTGATGCCTAAGTTAGCACCAAGGACTTGAATGTTGGACAATTTTGCCCTCTAAGTTAAGGGCATTGTTGTCCTTCTCCTTATAAATGGACAGTTATTAATTGTAATTAATATTGATTTTCAATATTTTAACGGTTAAGTCACGTAATTCAATTCAGATTAAGGGTATTAAAGTGACCCAATAAAAGATCTAACTAAGTGGACAATTTTGCCCTCTAAGTTAAGGGCATTGCTGTCCTTCTCCTTGTAAATGAACAGTTATTAATTGTAATATTGATTTTCAATATTTTAACGGTTAAGTCACGTAATTCAATTCAGATTAAGGGTACTAAAGTGACCCAATAAAAGATCTAACTAAGTGGGTCAAAGTCCGGGAGGAAAATGGATCCCTT
>JANIHZ010000008.1:11730919-11746544 GCA_027478365.1 Erythroxylum rufum
TAGTCCACTCAAGTCATTGGTTAGAATTATAACTCTTGGTTAAGATAGCCATACCAATAATATTATGTATCAACCAACAGTCATCGTGGAACTTAAAAGGGATAATCCATGTTGTTGTGCAACTACTAATTAACAAATCTACTCGTTGGAAACGTTTCCAAATTTATATTTGATTCCCCTTCCATTTTCTTATAACATGCCATTTATTTCAAAATAAGAATGAGAATTTACTTGGCTACAGTTGTTCTTTTCTCTACGACTCTCAGTCATGTGAATTCTATGGTCATGTAGTCCACTCAAGTCATTGGTTAGAATTATAACTCTTGGTTAAGATAGCCATACCAATAATATTATGTATCAACCAATGGTCACCGTGGAACTTAAAAGGGATAATCCATGTTGTTGTGCAACTAGTAATTAACAAATCACCTCGTTTGAAACGTTTCCACATTTATATTTGATTCCCCTTCCATTTTCTTATAACATGCAATTTCTGCCATCTATTTCAAATCTAAAGGTTAGTTTGTTGTTTAATATAATAAGTTTTAAAACTTTTGATATTAATTTCAAAAAAAAACTTTTGATATTATTTCTACAAATCAACTAATTAATTTTCCCGAAGATTTCGATTATCATAATCACAGAATCGACAGGATTATCAAATCAATGCTACTTATAAATTGATCGCTCATGAATGATAATTAAAACTTGCTTACTTTGAGAAATCCTTCTTTTTCTCGTTAAAGACGAAGTGGCATATTTAAAGCGGATACTTTTATTTTGGGAACATAATCATTGATGAAACGCGACTAAGTTTACATGTGATTCATCCCCTAGATTGATTTATTTTAGATTAGTATTTTTCAAAATTTTCATTAGTCATTATATCGGATAAGAATCTGTAACAAATTTGAATTACATTAGAGTTGTTATTAATTTTAAATCAGATAGGATTAAATTTGTTTAGATAACATAGAATTTATAAGGCTCTATGCTTAATCTTGTCACTTCTGAGTTTGTGGTAAATTTTAACTAGATTAGAATCATCAATAGCTTTAAATTCGATATGATTTAGCTAATCTGGACAAATTACTAGAATGATAAGAGTTTATGTTATTCCAAATACTTTTCTGAGTTGTGCATATTTTTACCAGAGATATCGTAAGAGGTCTAGTTATCCTTAGGACTTGAGGGTAGTGTTGAGTCAATGTATTCGATGTTACATTGTCGCAGGCATACCAAAAGCATAAAGAACAAAGAATACTAACTACAAAGTTAACCACTAAATTATAAGAACTCTTTGTTATCGCTGCCCAAGAGGCAGCAGATCAAGCATTTTTGGAAGTGTCGAAGTCTGTACAAACCTTATGTCTACGTTTGTAGAAAGAATCTAAAATTTAATGCTTAAATGTAAGCTGTTAGATAAAAAATAGAAATGTTTTTATAATAATACCTACAACAGAAGTTTGTTACAAGAGAGAGAATAACGAATACAAGCCATACATGTGTTAGGGTGGTATGTACATTAGGGCATTTAATGAATAGGCAATTATTATATTTACATCTAGCTAACCTTATCTTTCATGCTTTAAGATTCCCCCTCAAACGAGAGGGTGTAATAACCAAGCCGAGTTTGTCTCTATGTTGCATGAAGTGTGTACATGTAAGGGCTTTAGTTAGGCAATCTGCAACCTGGAGGGAACATGGTATGTAATCAATATCAATGATACCGGCCAGGTATAACTCTCGGATGAAATGGACGTCTATTTCTATATGTTTACTACGAGCATGTTGAACAAGGTTGGCAGCTAATGCTTTTGCACTTAAATTATCACACCACATCATGGAGGGTTGCTTTAGTGTTAATCCAAGTTCAGAGAGTAGCGATTGTATCCATTTGACTTCTGTTGTGCCATCTGCTAATGCTCGATATTCTGACTCAGAATTTGACCTAGACACCACTCTTTGTTTCCTTGACGCCCACAAGATGAGCATACTCCCTAGGTAGACACAGATGCCTTCAGTGGACTTACCATCGTCAATGTCTGTGGCCCAGTCAGCATTAGTGAAGATCGTTAAGTGAGGTAGCTTGAAGGGCTTGATGTGTAACCCAAGATGATGGGTTCCTTTCAAATACCTAAGCACCCTCTTAATAGTCTGAAGATGTATATTCGTAGGTTGGGACATGTATTGACTTAGCTTATTGACTGAGTAAGCTATGTCTAGTCCTGTGTTGATAAGATATTGAAGTGAGTCAATCATCCTCCGATATAGGGAAGGATCTTCCATAAGAGTTCCTTCTGTTTTGGAGAGTTGCCTTCTCGTGACCATAAGAGTTGTGACTGGTGCATAGTTATGCATATTAAATCTTTTTAGGACGTCTAAGACATACTTACTTTGATTTAGATAAAGGACCGACTTATCTCAGTAGACTTCAATCCCTAGGAAGTAATACACAGAGCCTAGA
Organism: Erythroxylum rufum; assembly: GCA_027478365.1. Classification (NCBI taxonomy): domain Eukaryota; kingdom Viridiplantae; phylum Streptophyta; class Magnoliopsida; order Malpighiales; family Erythroxylaceae; genus Erythroxylum; species Erythroxylum rufum. The sequence continues at coordinate 11,733,387 of JANIHZ010000008.1, forward strand.
TCCTTCAGAGAGAATAGTACATTCAGCTTTTGGATGAAGCTTTGTAAATAATTAGAGTTGTTGCCTGTGATATGTATATCATCAACGTAAACGAGAATGAACACTCTAAGGTTTTTCTGTCGAAGAAAGAATAGATATACGTCACTTTTTAAGTTCTGAACCCCCACTGCAATAGAGTGAAACGCAGTCGATCAAACCAAGCACGAGGTGCTTTTTTTAAACCATAAATGTCCTTCACTAGTTTGCACACATGCTTTGGATGGCGTGGATCTTAAAAACCTTCTGGTTGTCACATGAAGACATCTTCTTAAAGAAAGCCGTTGAGAAACACATTATTTACATCCAACTGTCGAATTTCCTAATTTAACGAGACAACTATAGTCATCACAATGAGAATGGTGGTAGGCTTGACAACAGGGCTAAAAGTTTCTCCATAATCAACTCTAGGTGCTTGCTGAAAACCCTCCACAACAAGTCTAGACTTGTGTTTAAAAATGGTGCCATCAGGCTTGAATTTGGTTTTGAAGATCCACTTACAGTCAACTAGTTTTTCTTTACCAGTGTAGGGTACTAACGTCCACATCCTGTTTCGTTATAGTGCATCGAACTCATTGATCATAGCTTGCTTCCATTGAGGGGAAGTCAACTGAGTTTGGTTCTGAGGCTCGAGACAATGAAATTGGATTCTCAGCTTTTAAGAGCCTAATAAATGGATACTTGGGCTTGAATACTCCATCCTTCGCACGTGTTCTTATGGGATGTATGTTTGTGTGAACAGGGCTTTTTTCTTGATCTGTAGATTGGACCAAATGTTAAGTCTCGTTCAACTGGGTTGGACTCTCCGTTGTTTCTGAGGTCGACAAAGGTGCACATAATGGACTTGTGTGATTTAGAGAGTCTAATACAGGAGGATGTTGTTCTTGATTCTTCATCGTATCTTTAGTGGTAACCCTAAATTCTTGAGAGTTAAAGATTAGTGGGATGTCATAATCACTCTTAGATGATGTTGAATGGTGATGTAAGAACGCTTCAATGCGTGGAAATGTTGACGCATCAAAAACAACATATCTGGAAGTATATATTAATCCAATTGATTGGAGGCAGGGCCAAGATATACACACTTCTGGCTATGGAATTGGAACTTATGAGCATTGTAAGGTTTCAAACATAGGTAACAAGCACACCCAAATGGTTCGAGTGTCTTGTAGTCGAGTTCAACTTTGTATAATAGACATAAGGGGTTTGAACCATTTAGAGTAGGTGTTGGCAGTCTCTTTATGATGTAGACAGCCATTTGGAAGGCATCAACCCAGTAAGTGAGAGGAAGGCAAGCCTAAGCAAGCAATGTCATACCCATTTTGACAATATGCCAGTGTTTCCTCTTGGCTCGACCATTCTGAATAGACTTGTAAGGGTAAGTAAATCGTATTTGAATACCCACTGCTTGTGTGACAGGAATGAGTGGTTTATATTCAGTTCTGTTATCGCACTGAAGAGCCTTTATCTTAGTGTCAAACTGGTTCTCAACATATGTTTGAAATAAGTTGAATGCGTGTATGGCTTCTCCTTGATGTTTTAGTGGATATGACCATATACATATACTGAAATCATCTAAGAAGTGGATGTAGTAGCGATGACCATTTGCAGATTGTACTGGAGAAGGTCCCCAAATGTCTGTATGTGTTAGTTTTAAATGAGAAGAAGCATGAGACTTAGACCTTGTAAATGGCAACTGTTTAGATTTACCGTATTGGCAGGCTTCACAAACAAATTTCGGAAAAGAAATGTTGGCATTGCATTTATTCAAGATTTCCTTTAAGATCCTATCACTAGGGTGTCTTAGTTTGTTATGTCACTTGACAAATTCAGTCATATTCTCCTTTTGTGAGGAAGAATCAAAAGGAGGAGAAGCCATCATATTCACCTATGCCAGCCACACCACTCTATCCATAGGATACAATCCACGTTTTGCTCTCCCGTGCACTAGAGATTTGCTTGTCTTCTTGTCCTTCACAATACATTCATCATTAGTGAAATGTATATCAATATCATTATCTCTAATGAGTTTGTTGACACTCATTAAATTTTTAGTTGCTGAAGGTACTAATAAGACATCATTTAGTCGGATTGTTGAATTAGAAATAGGGAGAGAAGTGGAACCAATACTAGTTACTCACGTTTTCTCACCAGTGCACGTATAGAGATGTGCCTTACCTACTGGAGTATAATAGTCAAGTTGTTCAGTGTTAGATATGACGTGGTAAGTGGTCCCGCTGTCCATGTACCAAGACAGATCGGCTACTTATTGAGATTGAGCTTGAGCGTAGCAAACTTGAGGTGGATAGTTGTTAGAACTTTGGCTATAAGTTGGTGGTTGAAATATTTTATCGAAGCGATAATAGCAATTTGAGACAATGTGGCTAAGCTTCTCACAATGGTGACAATAAGGACATCCACTTTTATTGTAACCTCCTCAACGTCCTCGTCCTCGACTACTGCGTAAGTCACGAGAGCTTCTCCAGGAACCATGTTCTGAGTTACCATGAGTTAAGTAAGTTTTATCAGATTCATCTTTTTGAGCCAGGTTCACAGAAGGCTGAATTGATAAGTTTGAGAAATGATTCAATTGTTCAAGATGGCTCTTAAAAGTAAGTAACGAGGCTTGTGTATCGATCCACGTAAGATATGGCTGATTTACCAGCTTGACTGCTACTACATTGTAGTCAGCATCGAGGCCGTTCAACTGTGAAGAATAATATCTTCAGTTGCTACAGGAGCTCCTGACAGTGTTAGTTGATCGGAGATGGTCTTTATTTTGGTGAGATACTCTTCCATCTTGAGAGCATTTTTGCGAGTTTGATGGAGCTCTGACTTTAGCATCATCACTCGCGACTTCACTGAGGCGCAAATAAGCTCTCGTGCATTAACCCATAATTCTCGAGCAGTTTTGTAGTGTAAGAGTTGGGCCCCTACCTCCAGGGTCATGGTGTTCCTCAATCATCCAACTAAAAGACAATCGAGAGAATACCACTCATCAAAAGCTGGGTTTGAAATCATTCTTGTGTCTTCAGAAACAAGACGCGGAGGAGCTACTTGGGTGCCGTCGATGTGAGATTGAATAAGATTCCCTTCAATCAATGGTAGCACTACTGATTCCCACACCAGATAATTGCTTTTGTCCAACTTGATGGAGGCAGTCTGGCTTGAGGAATTAAAGAGTGAGCATGTCCTCAGTAGAGTTCCGACGAGAGGTGCTGAAGTAGAAGTTGTCGAGGACCCATCAGATGAGGTTGTAGCCATTACTCTGTGCTCTGATACCAAGATAAAAAATAAGTGCTCACGAGATATGAATGTTGTACTCAGTCACTTTACTGAGCCTCAAAGAAATGTTTTTATAATAATACTTACAACAAAAGTTTTTTACAAGAGAGAGAATAATGAATACAAGCCATACATGTGTTAGAGTGCTATGTACGACTAACAGACTGTACAATAGGGCATTTAATGAATAGGCAATTATTATATTTACATCTAGCTAACCCTATCTTTCATGCTTTAAAACTTTCGAATCTACAATATGGTTTTAGGTTCATGTGATGTAGATATACAATGAAGAGTATGGCTATTTTCACTTATAAACTTTTTTGCATCAATCCAAGAGAGTTTTTGATACTTTATTAATGGATAGGTAGTGATTATTCAACATGTGAGCCTCCAATTGATCAAACTAGCTTTTAATTTGTGTTAATTATTAACTTATGATTAGTTTGTAATTTAAAACTTCAATTGAATGGATTTAGATGGTATCAATTAACAATCAATCACAACAGTCAAGTTGAGTTCTAGGCTGAGGTTGTTCAAAAATCTTTGGACTAGTTTACTAATCTACGTCAGTTAGAAAACCAGTTCTCTGTATCTGTAAGACATATTGTTACTATCAGAGATGCTAAAAAAGGGCAGAAAGTACCATGGATTTATAGCATATCTTGGATATAATCAACAACATAACAACACAGTAGCATCTCTCATCTATACTATATGTTGATTTTGTACACAAAAAGCTAGTAAACATGTTAACTCCAATACAGTAGGAAACCCTTTTGTGATACTTCATGGCTACAAATTCTAGTTCGTTGTTATGAGAAGCTACAGTGGCAGAAATCGACGAACAACTTTTTTGGTTTCTGATACTTGCCAACAACTTTTCTTCTTCCTCATAATTACTATCATCATCAGGGTCATGTTTGTCCTTTCTCTATAGATGAGGATAGCAATTGTTATGGGATATTTACGAATAGAACTTGTAGTCCTTAGCTTGAAGTATGATTTGCCTGAGACCTCCTATCGGAGAAAGGACCATTAAGAGAACTCCAAAAACGATACAAATCTGCCATTATGGAAAGCAAATAAGGTCAAGACCATTGTAAGCAAACTAAGAAGATGAGGGTAGTAATGCTTATCAACGTACCCAATTGGTCCACCAAGATAAGCTAAATTTCCTGGGTTTGTAAATGGCAAGCCACATCACACAAGGAAGCTGAAGAACAAAACATTCCGAGTAAGCACAATGTCAGGTGTTTTTTTTTTTAACCTTTTGTATATTACAGGGACTTGATATTGAGCTAATTATGACAAAGACTAGTATATCTTCTTGTTTTTGTTCAAACGTAATAATTCCCCAAAGTTCCGGGAACTGAAGAGAGAATAAACCAGAGTTACTTACAAAGTATGTTGTCGGGGCGAAAGCAAATCCACCGAAAAATCCGAGAAGACCACCAAAGAAGGGGAAGGTAATGGCAACAAACATTGTCAATGCTGCAAATGGAAGAGAAAATCACAAAACATTAAGGTGGACTCTCGGTTTAAGGTTAAGATTACTGAAACTTAGACATATTAAGCTCTGCAATTTACTTACCAACATAAATATTACGGACGAAGAAGCGGAGCAAACTAGAGGGCTTGAAATTCAACTTCTTTACTAATACAGTTTCCATCATGTCAAACACCGGCATTGCATATATCTGCATGTACAGAAATCCTAATTTAGTGTTCAATGTGGATGAATCTGACAGACAAGAAAATTCATAAAAAAAAGGATCTTTACCTGGTAGCTTCCGATAACATGAACCACCACAAACATGTTAGCCATTGCAATAAGCCAGGTAGGCTTCTCGAGTGATAAAAGGATGTTGTCTTGGACTGAATTGCCGTACATCCAATAGCCAATTAGAGCAACAGGGAAATAGCACAAGGCCACAACAATGTAGGCGACCATGACCCCTCTCCACATAGGACCTTTGGACGGCTTCTCAGGTGTAGATGGGATTGTTGCTTGAATCTCCAAGACCACATTGTGCCCAGCATAGGCAAAAGCCACATCTCCCAAAGCACTGAAGAAGTTGAAGACAGTTCCTGCAGCTGTCTTAGCTTTGTAGCCGTATTGAGTATCTGGCTGAACACCTTTGTGGACAGAGGCTGTCCAGGCGATGGTTGAGTAACTGTACGAATCACAAAGGCACAAATTTCCGTCAGAAGTAAAGAACAAAACATTTTGTTCCTTAAAATTAAGACATTGGATTGTTCAGGGCACCAGCCATCTTCATAAATAATAAAATAAGATTTACTTAACTTAAAAAGAATAATAAAAAACATATTTTATTTTTTATAAAAATTTAAAAATAGGCGAGGCTTTTTTTATATATTTTTATATTGCCCACGACTTATAAAATATTAGGAACCCCTGAATTAATCTTCCCTTAAAGAGTACCTCAAGGACATGATAGCAGCTGCGAGGGAGACGCCAGAGATGGAGTTGAAGTTGGGAAGGTGAGAGAGCACGAAATGAGCAGAGGCAAAAATCATGATAAAGAACGTTAACTTAATGTCTTTGCAATCCTTGCAGACAAGGTCATGAAATTTCTTAAGTGATTTGCCTCCGGTTACCATATATACAATGCACACACCAACTTCGACAATCAGTTGTTGGGGCACCACAATGTAAAGGCCGAGCTTTTCACCAAATGCATGCTGACCCAGTTCGTGATATCTATCAAATCGTTTACCAGGCACCATTTCATGCATCTCAACCATTTGCCATAAAGTGTACAATGTGATGACCCATGATAGAACTAGGACAACCACTCCAGGACCCCTGCAGCAAATTATATTCATAGTGAGGCAGATTTTACATTTGGCATGAAGCAAGTTCATAGAGATGTGTTGAACCTACCATCCAAGTTCTGACATAGCATATGGGAGGCTGAGGACCCCCGCTCCAACCATGGCAGTAACATTATGGAAAGCTGAATACCACCATTTTGCATTCCTTGAAGATGTAATTGGTAGCCAATCATCAATTGCCTTTTGTCTTGCCAATGTTTCATCATCAATGGGCTGCTTTATTGTATAACAGTTCGGTGTCAGTTATAATATATAAAGTTGGTAAACACACTCGAAGAAATCCATATCAGTGTCCTATTGTAGATCACTAAGTTCGGTTTAAACGCAAGTGTTTATAACAAGACAGCAATCAATGTTTATGACAATAATGCCAGACAATGAGAATAGTTGAAGTTCCAAACAACTATTCAGCCTCAAGGACCATATTACACTCCATGAATCTAGGCAGTGGGATCACCAAATTTCTAAATGAACAAACAATCCATTGTCCAGGCAGTTTTCTGAGTACTGTCATCAAGAGTCATGGACTTACACCTTCAATTAAAAAGGCAGCTGTTATTTGACTTTTCAAATTGGGATTCCTTTTGGTAGGCCATTAGCAGAAGACAACCATCAAGTAAGACCCATTCATCTCTTGATTCTACCTAATTTAGCATGATCCTAATTAAACTATGTACTCATTTACTCTAGATAAATAGCCGTATACATATTCTATTGCTCATAAATAACTGATAGAGACTAGTTCTCGCGGCAAATTTCAAGGGTTGTCTCTACTAAATCGTGTACTGCTCGCAGATTATTGGTTATATTGAAGAACGTTAGGAAAGAAATTCCCATGTGTTTAGCAACCTGTGGTCTATATGAGTTGGAATCACCTAAAAATGTGTCAATTTGAACCCTATCATATGTTTACTATCACTTCACAATACTTACTGTTTTAAGAGGCTATATATTAATATGATCAAGAGAAACCAAAGGAGTGTGCTCTAGTGCCTTGGATCAAGTATTGGTGCACCTGCTTTAAGAAGACTATAGATATATCTAGTTGAAAACTGACCCGCAATTCAAGGGATTGTTAAATGAAATACATAATCCCAAAGTTGCAAGTAATAGTTGGCATATAGAACACAAGGAAACACAGACAGCTGACCAATTAACATGCAAAGATCGTGACTTCAAAGTTAAAAACGCAACCCAATCACGAGGTTGGTGGCACGAAAGAGGGGGTGAAACAGGCCTATGGAACTTTGTTGATAATAGTTAACAAATAAATACGCTTGTACTTTGACATATGGCATCCCTTACTTTGGTGTATGGGACTGAGAGAGAAAGAGAGGGGGACAGAGAGAGAGAGGGAGGGCTAGAGAGAGAGAGAGGGAGAGAACCATGGCCAACTGTAGAGCCCATAATGTGAAAGTCTTGGTCAATACATGCATTGAAGCCGAAGAGTTCTTTACTAGAATTGTGTAAAGTGCTTGTTGAAGACAAAATGCCGTAGAAACTAGGAAATCACATATAAAGTATCGAAAATAAATGTCAACTTTATTCAACCACTTTATCTTGTTCTTTTTGTTCCTGGATCTTCATTCAAAGAATCTTTATCTTTTCATTCATGGTTATACGTCCTTGTTTAAGAAGCTAAAAGAACCAAGCTTTTTTTATTACTCTTCACTTTTAAGAAGCTGGCCCGATTCATCTAGCAGAACCATGATCAAACCCAAATTGAAATACTGCAAAATTATTCTTAGTTACTGGATCGAAAAGAGCAAAACCTTCTTTAGCTAGGATCAAACAATGCCAAAATCATTGGAACAATGGTGAGTGATGCATAATTACATAAATTTGATAAAATTTAAGATGCGAGAAGGCAAATATATAGATGGAGCAGGGTCACAAGTATGGGCCATATTGATGTATATGATAAACAATTTGCAAGCTTTATCAGTTATCACAGAGAAGTTATAGTATCCAAACTCTTCTTCTCCACAAGAAAAAGAGAGAACAAAGGAAAACAAAAGGCAAAAACAGTGCCAAACTCTACATATGCACGCACCATTCTGGATGACGGGGGGCACCTATGAAAATGTGAAGAAACTGTATACGACTGATGGGTGCAGATTATATACACAGCTGTTTAACAGAAGAGTACAAATAGTAATCTGTGCAAGTTGGTTATTGTTGGGTATTTAATCAAGAAGGTTGGCACTTGAAAATTGGAGAACAAATCTCCACCGACATTGGAATAGTTCAACTTTTCTGATCTTTTTATCTCTTTCTGCCCAAAGCAGAAGCTAAAGGGCAATAATATATGAAAGAAAGACTCAGGGACATGGAGCATGGAGGACGTAAAGATGAAGCACATTCAGACTAGAGAAAGAAAGATACTCACATTTTGGTCAGCTTTATCTGGAGGTGTTTGAGAAACCATGTTGGAGTTTTGAAGACACAGCCCAGAAGTTGCAGAGAGACGAGGAAACCAACGTTAAATTTAAGTCTTAGGAAAAATATACCAGGTTGTCTTTCGAGTCTCCCAAGTTTGAATTTATAAGGAAACCATCTCCGAGTGTAGATTAAGAAGGAAATAAATGTTTAATGCAGGCAAGGCGGTCGCGGGGACAAAGACAACAGGCTGTTTCTTCCGTGAATTTTCTTGCAAAAACTAGGATATGACAGGCTAATAGGCACATTACTTAATCATACATATTGTAAGTAACGTGTGAAAGCCCTCTTTCGAACTAGCAAACCATTTTGAAGTCTGAAGTAACGTGAATACAAGAATAAGGTGGCATCGTCGTCTGTGGATTATCTAATCTCTGCGCTTTTTAACTTATTTTCGGCTTTAATTGGAGAATCGTGCGCACCACTGGGTAGTTGATTTCATTTCATTGGTATAAAGTCTAACAATAATTAATCCTCTTGTGTACTGCTAAGAGTACTCCTCTTGGATTATACCAAATGTGATGATTCAAATATGGCCCTTTATGCAATGCCATACATACAAAAAATTGAATTCCACTTTTTGCGGAAATGCATGTTATTAGGTTGCTGAATTAGAACAAATCAAATACAAAATCAACCATTGCTTATGGGCGCAAGTAATGTAACGGTCATGTTCTTTGAATATTAATTTATATGTGATTTATCAGGTTAATTATAGGAATCTTTAAGTCAATGTCCTTAATTGGCACAGAATCATATATGTGTAAAAAATCCGATTATAATGTTTATGAACATTTTTTCCTTAATGATTGAATCTGATGTATATAATACAGTTGACCAGTGGGCATATGATTCACTCATTTTAAAGAAAAGAAGGTTAAAGTTAGGTTGAATTCATAACTCTTTACGCTTTCCCATGTAAAAATACAAGCAATCAAATATTAATGTATGTTGTTTATCACACATAAAGACAGGCCCTCATGGAGTATTTTTAAGGCATAACAAGTTAAGAAAACGACACCTTTCACTCTGTACTCGCCAGTGTGTACACTGCTCTTTCAAGCAAACAGCATTTGATCCATCTGGTAAGAAACGTGGCGGTTTCCTTGAAATTTATGATTAATTTCCGTTTGCAACCAATCTTAATTATGGTATTATAAATTAGAATATAGTACTATAAACTTTTTGGTCTTGTAAATGAAAATCTTAGCTCTAGCTAGGAAAGTCAATAACTTGATATAGTGACAAGTGGAGACAATACGTAGTTCCAACTTGCCAACTAGGGCATTTGAATCATTCCTACAATACCATTGACTTGTAGCCTTTGTTTCTCTCAAAGATTCCTTCAAAAGAGTTTGAATATGGAGTATAATTCCAATTCTGAGCCATCTTTTTGAGCTGTCAACATGCACAAGCTTGAGACTGCGAGGGTTGGCTATTAAGTACGTTAAAATTTTCTGAACACACTTAAAAGTTACTACAATTGTTGTAGATACTTTTAGCAACCAAGTACGTTAAAATTTTTTGAACACACTTAAAAGTTACTACAATTGTTGTAGATACTTTCAGCAACCAAACAATTCGTCACTAAAAGTAACAAAGTAGTTGTTAATAGACATTAGCGATGATTTACATTCATCACAATCTCCGCGGCTCCCCACCCCATCGTCACGGGTATACACGAACTCTTCACGCAAAATTGGTCTGTTAGCCATTGTCACATTTACTAAAAAAGCAATAGATGTGCGGATTGACTTGCTACCAACATTGTCCCTTCAAATATCGGCATTACCTTTTTTGATCATATACTTATAAGGTGTCAACGTATCTTTTTAGAGGATACGTCAGGGACCTGCTTCTTCATATTTGTTTTGTAATCGCAGTTGTATTTTCCCGTTAAACAAAAAAAAGTTTAAAAAATTATAATCGTCACTAATAGTTTTTGCTAGACTTTATTTTCGTACAAAAAATTATAGGAAATGTTTTGCTAAATCGTCGTAAATAACTTTTTGTTACACATTGTTTTCGTAGCTAAAAGTTATCAACTAGGATTTTGAAAACGTATAGCTACGAAAACATATCGTAGCAAAAAATTATTTGTGGCATTTTTAAAAATATAATATTTAGATATTTTCTTCTATAATATATTATACAAAAATATAAAAAATAATTAAAAATTAGAAACATTGTATATAAAAATAAAATATCATTAAATTTGATAACATACAAGACGTTAATTACAATTTCAAGAATAATTATATACAAAATAAAAAATATAAATATTAATTACTAAGACTCGTTTTCATCTTCATTGCTTACATAATTCGGGCAAGAAATTTTTTGACATATGATAGTCACCATAAGGCATACAAATGTTAAAGATTTAACTTTTAACTCTGCCTATTTCTAAGTTATATGCTTATCCGCCATATTTCATGCCATTAAACATGGGGATGCTATAGAGTTCAATTTTAATGATATCTAATTAGCAACAGGAATATAAATTTTCAAATGATATGGACTGTCCAATTAACAGCCAAAATATGATGATGTTACACTACAATAGAATATCTTACAAAGGGCTCCAGTCCACCTTCCAAGTGGGTTGGCACCGGTCACTATAAATACATTCCGACGGTTCAGATCACTTCATTCAATTTTTGTAAATTTTATTTATTAATAAATACATTCCGACGGTTCGTCGAAGCGACCACAGGATTACTTCGAAGTAGGCGCAAAGACACGACGACTTTGACTAAGAACTTAAAGTCAACTTTATCTGCCACGATCCATTTGCAACCGTACCCATACCCACACAATACCTTTATCCATTTGTTCACACAAACCAGCTGACGCTGACGCCATGCTTGGAACTTGTTTTACCGACACCACCACTTGCCTATGCCTTTTGCCCTTTTTGAAGTTGCATCAACCACACAATACAGTGACGAATTTGACCGTTACATTGTTTCATAGAATACACACGCCCTTCGCAAAAAAATTCTTTTTTTGATATAATAATTACTAATTGTGAGTAATATGAGGAATGATGGTTGCTAATTTTATAATTTCATAATATTAAATTGACCACAATAGATTCTTACATCCCACCAGAGTCAAGAAAAGAACTATAATATGACCAAAAATTGAATTATAATTTGACTATTTATTTTCTGAAATGTCCTAAATTAAATCCCCACGAATATGTTCGAGCCGGCACTAAATTTGTCCCAATCATCGACGTGATTGCACCAAGTTGGATTCAACTTTGTCTGTAGAAGGTATGTTCAAGGAAGCTTCGTAGGCTAGAATTTTATCATACAAACCAAAGGGCATGATGCCAAATTCTTGTACAGATAGTTCCAACGTGATTTTTCTTACTGAAAAAGAAAGAAAATCAGGCTTATCTTTTACCCTTCATCTAAATTTATAAGCTCCTTGTTGATAAGGTAAATTAAAATATGTTTTAGTTTATTAAATGAATTTAGCAAGGATAATCCTATAGCAATTCTGTTGGTAGAGCTGGAAGAAGAGAGCAGAGAATTTTCATTTAACAAACATCTAATAAGTTTTCTGTTCTTGAAAAAAAACTTTTTCATTTCTGTAAACTACTAATATATTTATACATCATTTTAGTTAAAAAAAGTTTGTCATCCAAACTTCCATGATTTAAGGAAGTTTGTTCACCAAACTTACATATGTTAAGCTCCTCTACGAATTTGAAGCAACTTCTAATTAATGGAAGATTATAAAAAAAACAAAATATGAAAATAAAAAATGACAGCACATGCATCAAAAACACATCATTACAGCAGATTTCTCAACAAATTCGTATTGATACTACTAACTTCTCTAGATTTTAGCCTCATATCGTCATAATATCCATAGGATGATGAAAACTTATGCAAACCCATGCTAATTGATGGGCTTGGCCGACTGATATAGGTATATGTTACCCCAAATGGGATATAGAGATGAGTTGGTTAATGCTATTGAGATTCAGTCGTAAAGACAACAAAGAAGGCCCTCTGGTTGATGGGTTGACATTGTTGATGGGCTTCACCCAGGCTTTAAGTAGAAATGAGTTCTCAGCAAACCTCTTTACCAATGAACAACTTTATATACTTGAGCCTGCAATTCATTCCAATTCCTCCGCTAACTGCTCCATGCAAAGCTCATGCTCAGTTTCAGGTGTGTAATTGAGATTTTCGTACTATTTAAGCATGTTTGTTGGTTTGGTGACTTCAGGATATTTATGGTTAACTTGGGCCCTCTAGACCCTATTGAATCGACGAAAAGAAACTGGAGCTTTCGTTAAAATCATCATAGCAAAACATTTCAGGGATCCTATGGCATGTTAAGATTTAAATCATACGAGGTTAGTAATGTTAGTTAAAACTGCCTAACTATCCTTGGTCTGTAGTCTGGCTGTCATGTAAAGGAAGACAGTCTTGGTTTAACATGGATATCTAGTGTCGATCGATTTGAGCAGATGAATTAGCTAAACTGGCATTTATGTAATGTTAAATTTTAAAACAG
>JANIHZ010000008.1:11748431-11761768 GCA_027478365.1 Erythroxylum rufum
GAACAGCCCTGTTCTTCATCTCCAACTTATAAACAATAGGAATCTCGCCAATGTGCTCCTCAAACTCCCCTCCTCTAGCAGTCAAGAACCTCGGTGAGATGGCAAAATCGTAAATCAGCCTGAAAACCTCACAATTCTTGCTTCTGGCAGCAGCATAGAATATATCAGTAACCCCATACTCTCCTTCACCAAATACAAGAAGAGGGTTCCTTTCAAGAAGTTCTTGAACAAAACTCAAGTCTCCAGCTGATGCAGCTGTATACATAAGCCATCCACCATAGCCAGCTTGGATAAGAGAGTTCTTACCTTTCCTGGCTTCACACTCGTGAAAAAGCTTTCTTGCAACTTGAGACCGGCACTTGGAGACATCATCAAACTGCTCTTCATCATCCCACACGGTCTCAAGACGACGAATCCGCCTGAGAGAGGTGAGTTTGATAAGGTGATTGTTGTCAATGCGAAGAAGCTCTCTCACCAAGTCATAGTGGCCATTAGCGGCTGCCCAATCAATGGGAGACGCATACCACCACTGGTCTCCAGTACTCTCCCATCGCAGAGGGAAGTATGTGGGAGGCATTTTGAAATGAGAATCTCCAGATACTAACTTGAGTGGTAATGAAAATTTTCAGAACGGCTGATTAAATCCTTTATGAGGCACGGCTCAAACTTGAAAGAAGACAGGTAGCTAACTTCTGGTTACGTGCCGCACGGCTTTTACGGGATACAATCACCAAAAGATTACCAAAACAACAGTACAATGCGATATCCTGAATACAGAAGCAAGAATCTTCCTGGTTAAAACAGCAATTTAGAGGAATATACAAAGGCAGTTAAATGCCAGAAATGTTAGAACATCTGTTCTTGAAGAAGAAAAAAGAATAATAGGAAGGGGGAATCTACTATCAAAACTCAAGGGGAAATATCCTGGGACCTTTGAACAAGACCAGGACGATTCAAGCAATAATCTTTGTTTCATCAACTAGCAAGACATGCAAGAGTCAAAACAAAGGTAACCATGGAACGAAGAGAACTATTAAAAAGAAAAAAATTCTGCTTGGAGAGACAACAAAAAAGAACTTTTAGCGTCACAAGCGGCTGAAGGTTCTGCAGTAGGAACTCCGATGAAGAAAATTAACCAAAGCATCGCATGGAGGAAAAAAGGAATCCTACTACGAGTTTCAGAAATATCAACTAGCATGATATGAGAAAAAAGAAACAGCAATCATTGCTTACACAAAAGTATTAATAGAAAGCATCACATGCACTTCAGGAGTAAGAATGTTTATGCAAGGCCGGAATCAAAATCAAACTATTCCCAGAAGATAACAAAGCTGAGATAATATTGATATTTAACATATTCTTGGACCTTTCTGGTAAAAAGCAAATATGGGTATAGACCAAAATATTCAACTGAGATCTTCTTCCAAACCGTTAAACCTCAGTTGAAGATATACCCATAATGGTGGTGATAAATGGGCGATGCAGGAAGAAGGGAGATAGGTAGGGAGGCTTTACCAGCTTTTCTTTGGTCTTCGAAGTGATGATAAGGGTGGCAAAACTGAACCAATAGCAGTAGGAGGATGGTTTTGCAAAGGCCTGAAGGTGTTGGAACTAATAATTATAGCAAAGCTAAATCAGACTGCTTTTAGACATTCATGATTTTTCCAACTTCTTTATTAGTCAGTTGATGTCACCTTCCACAATGATACTTTACCAATTGAGAAGCTTGTATTTTATCGTTTGTTTTGGCTTACTATTCCTGAGGTGGCTAAAGTGATACTTCTTAGTTATCTTTACTAGTTTGTCCTAGCCAAAAGCCTAAGGAATTAATTCTTACACACTGAACTGAGCTTCAATAAACTTGTTGCATACCAAAGTTTAGTAAATCTATAAAGTGTCAATCCCATAATTCCAAAAATCTCATATAACACGAGACACTAAAAGGTTGTCTATCAAAAGAACACATACTCATTCTCAATTGATTGTGAAAGAAAAAGAATAAATGGCTGGCTAGATATTTGTTAAACTTTATTAACAAGTTTATAGTACATAATAACATATCTGCATATGTATAAATTTTAAAGCACTGATATAATTCAAATTTAAAATTTTTAAAAATAGTCTTAATCTAAATTAATAAAAGTGAGTCAATTGATAAAATTGCTCTTTTGTAAAAATACGTTACATACATCATAACCCTCCCTAAACCACTGCAAAGTAGAAAACCTAGTACACTGGGCACGTTGGCTAGTCTTAATCTAAATTAATCTTTATAGTTATAAAAAAGGTTATTTTTATCTTTATTTACACGTTTAAAAATATAGAAATTCAATTTTTGTATTAATTGAAATTTGCATTAAGAAATTACTACAATTATTAACATTAATAATAACATAAATCGTGTTTAAGGGAAAAATAGAAGAAAGAAAAAACTATTTATTGCAGGTATGTTTACGTAAGCTAAAGGAGTCACTCAGTTTCCTCAAACTAAATAGAAAATACATCTGACATAATAGTCGGCGCCTTGCGCAACCGAACCTTTTGATCCACCGCCGAAAAAGTCTTTGATCACCGAAGTTAATTAATTATCGATTGCTTACCTACTAATCCAATTAATGTCAACTTATTCAGTTATCAAGCCATAGCTTTTATTACAACATGATTTTAGGTTAAAGAAAAATGTACTATCAAGGTCATAATTAGGAACTATCCTTTTCTTCTAACGCTTGTAATTGCCTATTATCGTCTGTAAAAGGCAAAACATGGATGATTAAGGTATATTTTGTTTTAGATTTATCCCAAGGCTGAAAGCATGGTTTCCAACTTGAAGAGTAGGTATGAAGAAAAATGCATAGTTTAATGTGCTGTTGGGCACCGTGTAATGCATAATTAATTGTACATACTTATGAAGTAATGTTAAAGGGGAGCCATGTGGGGTTTCAAGTCTTTTGAGTACACGCCATGCTTATTCTTGGCTTTTATCTGTAGCACCACTAACATTCTTGGCCCCATCTCTTAACTAATTGATCTTTGGTCCTTTTTGGTTTCTACATTTCGTTTTGAGCGATTTGAGTAATGTTCTATGGCAGAAGTGAAGCAAAAGAAGCAGCTTTCTTGTTTCTAGCTACATAAGCAACTTTCGTGTTTGAAGCGTAGTTGTCCTTTAATTGTAGCTTAATAAGAAGCCAAAAGCATATATTTATATACACTCTAACCTGACCTCAGCCATGCCTTTATTAAAAGAACCTATGGAAATAAAGTCCTACCTATTGAAATGATGTTAGAAATTAAGGTTTGTTCTTCCTTCCATCTTATGGAGTTAATGGGATGTTGAACTGTGCTTGCAAATATCACGATTAAGATCAGTGAGCCGTAATGGCCATGGCCCCTTGATGGCCTTAGAGGAACTACTTCAAGAACTACACGACTCTCCAAAGTGAAGCTGGCCATGTGACCAGGCAGCTTTACCTTTTTTGAGTGCCTTATCCAAAAGACTATATGGAGGTTGGCTTCTTCAGCTTTAGCAACAATAATGCATGATATGTCCAATTCCAGTTCTCTGCTCCTATCATTTTCCTGCTTCTCAACTTTGTTGTCCTCTCTGTTCTCCTCCAGCTGGTATTTCTATGGAGGGAACACTTTCACCATCACATGGACATAAAATTAATATATGGCAACCTTCCGTTCTGGTGCACCAGTTGGTCCCAAGCCTGAAGGGTTTTGGTCGAATTGTAAGTTATGAGCCATTAGTATAGATTTATGCTTGGTTAAGTATCTTGGTTCACCACCCCAAATATGCCAAAAGACCACGTTCAGGACTTGGACCATCTAGTTGTAAAGCTAGGATTAGGAATCAGTGATGATTATAGACATAATGACATCTATTCCAATGAATCAAGGACCAACCAACCAACTCTAGTGCATGCAATGAGAAAAAGTAAATAATTCTGACTGCCGTACAATGTTGATGGCAAGAAAAAACCTAGGGCCACCACACCAGGCAAATAATTGAAGGAGAAAGGAAAAAACGTACTCCTAATTAGTGAATTTCTTTGCAGGGTAGGTGGACAGAGCCAACCATCGTTTCAGTTGGTTGAGAAGGCAACGGAAGGTGGTTTCCACCGACTAACTTCGATAACTTGGGCCAACAGTCAAGCCTGTTGGAGTTTTCAAAGGGATCAATGTCTACTCATATCTACGTCAGCCAATGCTGAAATCGACTCTTTCTTTTCCTGGGAATTATGCACAAACAATCTAAAGTAAATAAGAATTATTGACTATTAATGTTGATGATGACTTCATATCCACAAAAATCCCTGCATCATACACTTGGCATGGATAAGTTTATGCAAGTCAAACTTAACTACCAAAAATTGGTATCTTTTACCTCAGAAATGGCAGATTAAGTTTATTTTCAACAATATGGAAAGAATAAAACAAGATTGGTATTACAAGCAATGTGGCAACCAAGAAGCTTTCGGGAATCCACAAGGAAGTATGTCAAAGTTGAGGATTCAGCTGAACTAAGAGGAATTAACTTAGTCCTGCTTGTTTACACAACTTAGTCCTGCTTGTTTACACCAACCATATGTCAAACAGGACAAGCAACCATACATATCACTTTACAAAAGGTAATAAAGCGGTCACTCAAGGCTTACCCAATCTGTAGCAAAAGAAACATTTGCATCAACTCTCTGAACAGGCAAAGAGAAAAGGCCATATACAGACGCATTAATAAGCCTTTTTCATCTTTAATGTTTCCATCAATATTTGGGAGGAGACCACATTATAGTGTCCGAGTAAAAGCAACAGCATTGGAGGGCTAAAGCATTGCCGAGTCAACAAATCAAATTTCGTTACATATGTCGCACTCTGTCTAAAGGGAGCAGGAAAAGAAATCACATGAAGGGGCTAAGAGCTAGAAGATTGGAGCAGGAAAAGAAATCATATGAAAGAAAATACTACGAGCTACAAGATTTCTAATATATTTCTTGATCCCCGCAAATCCAATTATTGTCATCCCAGACAAGTAATTCGATCAATAGAGGGAATCCTAGAAGAAAAGGACAATTCATGGTAACAAAAAGAGCCTCACTGTTTTGTGTACATCATTTTTTGGCTTTGACAGAGTTATTTTCCTTGATTCTTGCTCGGTTGTCCAGCTTGACAAAGCGTCGAAGGTCTTCATAGGAGAGGTGTTCAGTTTCTTTCCTTCTTAGTTCACTAAGCGCTGAACGCTTATCAAGCAGATGCCACAGCCAATCAGGGTATTCAGAATCCGGCAGTACTTTGGGATCTGCTCCATCCTTGAGAATGTTGGCACCAACAACGGTTGTCGACTTAACTTCTTTACTAAGTGTCTCCTTTGGAGTATCAGATGCTGCGCCTCCCCCTTTTGCACCTTTCTTTGCTTTAGCTCCGGCTGAAAATGTTCGTAGGTGCACCATCCCAGCCACCTCCTTAACGATCGAAAGACCTCTGAATAATTTGATCTGGTCCATTGCCATAATTTTTTAATCTGTAGAAGTAGGCATGATCATTAGGATGCTAACATGAACATTCATGAAAATTGTCCAGTATACTTTAACATTATTAATCAATGAAATTTTACAATTCCTTCAAGGTGTTTAGATTTTACCCAGTGTTGTTAACCTAAAACATACACTCATCAAACTTATTGGAGAAAATTTAAAAAAAAAATTGATTACCACTAGCAAATTGCAACATTCTTGTAGGATTCTCGAGAACATATTATGGAGATAATCTAGCACAATGAAAATGGGAATGCTTCAAATAGCTTTTTCTCCTTATTAGACTTACATAACTGCTTCAATCATAATTGGTGGAAACAATGAGCTAAATAAAGCTGCCATTTTCATGTAACTCCCTGTCATGCTCATTTTGCAATGGAACTGCATGAATACGGATGATAAACACGACAATATCCATCAAGTCACATAGTAAGTCGAAACATCCTATTCCACAAGCACGTCTTCTAATCAAGTATGCTCCTCTTAAGCTGTATCAACCAACCTAAATTGAGTTTAACTGCCAATAGTTTTCCTTACTAGCAGTTAACATATTTCTTCAGAGGTGACACAGAGGTAAAGAAGGAGTATTTTCAGCAATTCTATCACGTCAACTTGAAACACAAAGGAAATAATAAGAAAAATATAAGCATAAAATGTTCAATCCTTTGTTGTGTCTTTGCGGGAAACATTTAAAGGCAGTTCATGGTTCTCAGGACTTCCATCACACGCACCTCAAACCAATTCCGCTACCCCGCTTCTGACCTTTATCCAAGAAGAGAGTAGAATAGAGTTTACTTCAAGCTAAGGAAGACTACTTTGCTAGTACTTCAAGCTAAGGAGGACTACTTTGCTAGAGAGTACTTAGAGGCCTTATGAAAATTGAACATTTTTGCATATAAGATAAAAAACTTATATTAGGCATTCTAGAAACAGAAAAACATTTTGCAATTGATTTACCAAAGAATAAATTCTAAATCCATTGGATTTGTATTGATTTTTGTCTTTTGATGAAAATCAATTTTAATTTTCACCCCAATTTTTTTTCATTAAATAAATCTAATATCTCAATTGAAGTGCAATCTTTCAAAAGTAGGGGGAGAAATGCAAGGAACTCAGTTGTTGAATCCCAAAAACAGCCCAAGGAACAAAGACGTAAATTCAGACTCGCATACCAAGTAATTAAGCAAGCAATCACCCAATCGAAATGAAAGAGTCTAAAAAATCGATTTTTGAAAAGTAATACTGAGCAGCTAACAAAATGGTAAAGCAAATATGAAATCCAACATCCTTCTCGACCAAGTAAAATGTCTAAAGCTTTCAAACCATACGCATACACCAATAAAACTATTGTACCCATATCTTAATTTCAAATTTTTTTAAGAAAATCGTGGAAAGCAGGTTCCTTTTTTACTATTTCTCATCAGAAAACCAGTCCTTCACTTAACAAGAAGCAATTAGTCACATCCAGTCTTAACTTCCTATAAACTAAGGAATGTGAACCACTGTAACATTCACCGCAACTCAAAGATACACAAACGAAGAAGGAGAGAACGAGAGTTGGTCTTACCTTAATGAACCAACAAAGTACTAGAAACCAAATCGCCGGAGTAACATAACCTTCAGACACGAGAAGTTGCGGCCAGAGAAGAAAACCAAAAGATACGAGAAGCGTAAAAGTAAAACCACATTAAAAAGTTTTGAATCCAACAAAACAAAAGCCCAAACGAGATATGCCTAAGGCCCATTTATAAGCCCAAACTCAACCCCAAACCCACAACCCACAAACACGCCATCCTACTTCCTAAACCCTAATTCCACTCCTCTCATTATAGCTACCAACAACGACATTTTGCCGCACAGAGTGTGAGATTGAGGGGGAGCTAGGGCGAGAGTATCCAAAATGGGTCGCGTGATTAGGGCACAGCGTAAAGGAGCAGGGTCCGTCTTCAAGTCTCACACCCACCACCGTAAGGGACCTGCCAGATTTCGTTCCCTGGACTTTGGTGAGCGTAATGGATACCTCAAGGGAGTGGTGACCGAGATCATCCACGACCCGGGCAGGGGTGCACCGCTTGCTCGCGTGGCGTTCCGTCACCCGTTCCGTTACCAGAAGCAAAAAGAACTTTTTGTTGCTGCGGAGGGCATGTACACGGGCCAGTTTGTGTACTGCGGGAAGAAAGCGAATCTTGTTGTGGGAAACGTTTTGCCTCTTAGATCTATTCCAGAAGGTGCTGTAGTTTGCAACGTCGAGCATCATGTTGGTGATCGTGGTGTTTTTGCTCGCTGCTCTGGTGATTATGCTATCGTTATTAGTCATAATCCTGATAATGACACCACCAGGTTAGGCTCTCTTTAGTTGTCTTGTTTCGTTTTGGATTTTAGGGGTCTGTTTGTTAATGAAAATTATTGAGAAATTTTATGTTTAAAGTTATGCGGGTAGGTTGAAAGATTCGATCTTTTTTCTTTTGGTTATTTTGCATTTCTTGCGATGTTGAACTTCTTGCGTTTTAAATGATCGGTGAGATGTTAAATTGTATCTTTAGGGTAATAAATCCTGAGAGGAGTAATTGAAATGAATTGTAATCTCTGCAATTTTTCAGTAGCATAACTTAATATTTCTAGTTAAAGCATGCTTTTGCTAAGCTTGGTGGATGGACAGGGTCAAGCTTCCATCTGGTGCCAAGAAGATTGTACCAAGTGGCTGCAGGGCCATGGTTGGACAAGTTGCAGGTGGTGGGAGAACTGAGAAGCCGATGCTCAAGGCTGGTAATGCGTACCACAAATACAGGGTGAAGAGGAACTGCTGGCCTAAGGTACGTGGTGTGGCTATGAACCCTGTTGAGCATCCTCACGGAGGAGGTAACCACCAACACATTGGTCACGCAAGCACAGTCAGGCGTGATGCGCCTCCTGGCCAGAAGGTTGGTCTCATCGCCGCAAGGAGGACTGGTCGTCTCAGAGGACAAGCTGCTGCTACAGCTGCGAAGGCTGATAAGGCTTAGTGAGTTTACTCTTTGTCTGGTGCTCTAGGAAATTTTTACTTTCTAATTAATTGGATGTTACAAGCTACTTTATCATGATTTTATTTTTTTTGAAACTCCCGAATTTTTAAATGGTCTCATTTCGTGAATTGAGTTATTATGCATCAGTGAAACGTTTTCGATTCTACGTGTCTGTTGCATGCAACGGTTGGCTTTCCTCATAATCAGGTGCTAATCAGGTGCAAAAGTATCAGAAATTGAGCACTGACCGAAGTTCATTAGGCGCCCCAAAGCCAGATGACCAAACAACCTTAAAATCAAACAAATTAAGGCGAAGCTTTATTATGGTTATAAAAGACAGCCCCAATACACAAAGTGTTGTACACCTTATAATCTCAGAACCATCTCTATTGCACAAAGACAAAGTGATGTAAATCAGTAAGAGAAACGTATGGAAGGTACAAAATAAGGGAATGTTTGTTAATTAGACCGAATTGATAATATATTACTTTGTTCAAAAATAAGTAAACGATAGACCTACTCACATGAAAACTCCCATTAAAAAAATACTATAATAAGAGAAATTAAACTATGATTTAAGTAAGTGCTTGAAAGTTAATTGGACTTAATTCCATCACAATCATAATTAACAATGACATTTCTAAGCATATTATTATTTGGGTATTAGCATTCATCTCTTCTATTCTATGAGATGGAGGTTCTAAATTCTAATTCTATCCCCATAGTTTAGTTTGACACCCCTTGTACCAAAATTCAAACAAGAAAATAGGAATTTGTAAACATTACTACTTTCTTTTTTTTTAAGGGAAAATTACAAATTAACTCATAATCCAGCTTCCAGAGATATCCTCTGACAGAATAAGATGACACCCTATAAGTGGATTTACAAAATATGTGACGCCAACATCAAAATGGCCTGCGTAATTGGCCAACCAATCAGCATATTTATTGCCCTTTCGGTAGATATGCTGATGAGCAACATTATTAATATAAAAGAAAAAGAAAATAACCAACCTTTCGGGAACTGGCCAGTACGTTTTGGTGACAGGTATCTGAAGTCTGCTTTGTCAATTTTAAGAAATGCACCTCCAGCATGTGTACCGAAAAGGTAACCAGTGTGCGGATAGCTTGACTTCTCTTGCATCCTTCACCAGTCCTAACCTACATTTTCTTCCAGAGCATCCGACTATAGTCTGGACCCATATGCAACGTGATCTTCACGACTTTTTGTATAACAGAAAATGCGTTAGTTAGGACGGTTGTGTTTCTTTTTCCGTTGTAAAAAAAAAAAAGACCAAAACAAGAGTATCGCGTTATCCTTAATCCTAATCCTTGTGTATTAATTACTAATCATGATTATAAAAATTACGGAACGCAAAATTTCTGACCCGACCCACTAATTTTGGTAGTGCCCAGCCAAGCTTACATAAACCCTATTCTCGCCTCCAAAACCCTACTAAAGAAAAAGGTGCTCTTGTTTACTTTGCCCTCTTCGATCACCGTTGGCATCTAACGATGGGCAGCCAAGCCGCTGTTTCTTTTCTCACTAACATGGCGCGAGCTGCTTTCGGGCTCGGCGCGGCCGCCACTGTCGTCAACGCCTCTCTGTACACTGTCGACGGAGGCCAACGTGCCGTCCTCTTCGACCGTTTCCGTGGAGTTCTCGACACGTCTATTGGTGAAGGCACTCATTTTCTGGTCCCGTGGCTGCAGAAGCCTTTTATATTTGATATTCGAACACGGCCTCACACTTTCTCGTCGGTCTCTGGAACAAAAGATCTCCAGATGGTCAATCTTACCCTTCGTGTCCTCTCTCGTCCCGAGGTGTCACGATTGCCTTATATTTTTTAACACCTTGGGCTTGAGTACGATGAAAAGGTTCTCCCTTCTATTGGAAATGAAGTATTGAAAGCAGTTGTTGCACAATTCAATGCTGATCAACTCCTTACTGAACGGCCTCATGTCTCTGCTCTGGTTCGGGAGTCACTCATTAGACGTGCAAAGGACTTCAATATTGTTCTGGAAGATGTTGCAATTACCCACTTGTCTTATGGAATGGAGTTTTCAAGGGCTGTGGAGCAGAAGCAGGTGGCGCAACAAGAAGCTGAGAGGTCCAAGTTTGTTGTCATGAAAGCTGACCAGGAAAGAAGGGCTTCAATTATCAGGGCTGAAGGTGAGAGTGAAGCTGCCATTATGATTTCTAGTGCAACTTCAAAGTTCGGTACAGGGTTGATTGAACTGAGAAGAATTGAGGCTGCAAAGGAAATTGCTGCAACCCTGGCTAAGTCACCTAATGTGGCATACCTTCCTGGAGGAAACAACATGCTTCTGGCACTAAATCCAAGTCGTTGAGTAGGTAATTTTTTTCTTTCTTTATGACGACATGTTTCTGCTTGTTTTTCCCTTCAGTGATATGGACATGAAATAGAATTTAGGCATATATTTGTAATGGATCCTAATGACACCTTCTCATATCTGTGGAGTAATCATATGGGATTATCAGCACATGGGACTTCAATTTGTACATGAAATGAGGAATTTGATGTACGCTTTCAAAAAAGTTGGAACAGAACTGGCATGATATGTAGTCCCATGCTTTTCTAGCATTTGAAAGTTTGATGTTTGCAATTTGTTTTCACTGCCAAAATGCAACCTATTGGTTAATGGAACTATCTTTTTTACACATGAATATCTGGTGTGATTAATTCATGCTAGAGCATGTCACTTTGCTTGCGCCAAGTAGTTGTCTATTGGATACAAAAATTGCATAGAAGAAAGTTTGTTGGTCTACATTATGTGAGGTTAATAACTCGTTAGTATAGAAAGATGTTTTGGACATGAAATATGCTATATACTAATAGACAGTGGTTCTTCGGTCTCTTTGCTGTCTGTCTGTCTGTTTGTTTGTTTGTTTTTTTGGTGTGTGTTTGGGTGCATTTGGAGGATTGGCTTTATGGCTGTTAAAATGTAATATTTGGACAAGGATGCTGTATTGTTTATTGCTATTATAATTTGTGTTTGTGAATAGGACATCCGTGTTGGATTAGGGAATAATAATTCCTAATTTTATTTTCTTCTTTCATTGCAGCGTATCACGATGCGTCATACATAACAGGATTGTGAATTCTGTCATACTTTGTGACTAAGATCTCCATCTTCCGTCATGGAAATAGTAGTTCCTAGTTTTGGTTTTTTCTTTGCCTGCAGGGTATTGAGTCCGTCATATTTGACCGGATTGTGAATTGCTTTTCCTGCAATATGCCATCAGAACCCTTTTAATAATTTAAATTTTAGGGACTTGAGTATTTAATTGATGTAATGTTGAAGAACAACTGTTGGATGTTTCTCCTGTCCACATTCTGCTATTTTACTGATCCAGAGATGTAGGTTCAATTCATTTGCAGTTGGAATGGGCTTATGGATACTTTCGTCGCCTGGCTGCCTTAGTCATTCCAGTATGTTATTGAATTTGTTACACTGGGGTTGGCCACCATGATTCATACCATAATCTGATTATACGAATCTAGAACCAGAGTTTCGTGATTCTATTAGAAAATATGAATCATTTTATGCAAAATGGTCCTCGCTACATGTTTTGGTAGTTAAGGTTTACTTGTAATAAGGACCCAGCTAGAGTTTGACATCAACAATTGTCGGAAGGTGAAAAACGCGTTAACGTCTTGCTGTCCCCATGTGTCGTGATTTGATATTTTAACTATAGATTTTGTTTGTAAGTGACAGGCCATCTAAAACTGGATTCTGGTCCGAGACGGTGAAATATGGGTTCGAGGATATAGTTGAAAACCTTGAATGAATTGGAAAAGTTAAGAAATTGACGCTTCGTGGATTGCTAGGACTAACTCTAGTACCGACGTCGGCCAGTAGGGCGGCGACGTGCGCTGCAGGCAAGAGTACCAGCAAATGATCTGGAAACTAATGGGGCGGGTTATTGTTTGTTCGGGGTAGAATTAGGTTGTGACATGTTGACTGATGTCAAAACAACCTTGGCAGCCTGAGAGCTAAGACTAGTATTCCACTCCTGGCAACTAAACTTACATCTGCTTATGAAAATCATACGAAACTTTAATCATGAGCAAGAAGGGAAAGCACTACCCAGTAAAAAGATGAAAATGGATCACACGATGTGCAAATAATCCTGAATCCTGAAAGTTCAAAGTTTCTCAGAGCCTGATTATTATCAATATCAAGTGTCTACCCAAAGCCGGGATCCATTCCGAACCACAAAATAGATAAAGGAACTCCACATCATGTTACCAAGATGGAACTAGTTATCAGCTGATTACACAGAGGCTATATGGTAGACCAAATCAATCACTCGAGAGCTGCAGAAGAAGATATGTATCAAGAAACATGAACTTCTAGAGCATGCTTATAGAACTGAAGAACTTCTTTTTTTTTTTTTTTTTTTGATAAAGAAAGCTTTCAT
This sequence comes from Erythroxylum rufum, assembly GCA_027478365.1. Classification (NCBI taxonomy): domain Eukaryota; kingdom Viridiplantae; phylum Streptophyta; class Magnoliopsida; order Malpighiales; family Erythroxylaceae; genus Erythroxylum; species Erythroxylum rufum. Next base: position 11,761,412 of record JANIHZ010000008.1, read on the forward strand.
TAAAATTGGATAGGAAGATTACATCAAGAACTCGGAGCCTAAAGTACCCATACTAAAAATACAACCAGGTACACCCCAATCAAATCCAATTTAAATAACCAGTCTCAAGATTTCAAATAGACTGGAAAGGAAAATCGATAACGCCATAGCCGAAGCGCTGATCAACTAAAGACAAGGCATTTGAGACAGCGCCAAAAAGGAGCCAAAACAGATTTCATGCTAGCGACATCTACTCAAGCTTCAATATCGCAACAAAAGAAACGTCAAGCGTCCACTAATTAGTTGTATAGGAAAGAGTATGCTTTCTCATTTCTATCACGCCCTTTCGGGTTTTCATGATAGAAACTGATAATCGCA
>JANIHZ010000008.1:11761868-11791813 GCA_027478365.1 Erythroxylum rufum
TGAGATGTATTTGGGCGTGAAGCGAAACTTCTGTCACATGTAGTGAACAACTCCTTAAGTAACTCGTAACTGCTTACCACTACTGTTGAGTGTACTCCCATCCTGATCGAGAAGATGGGACCATATTTATCTGCCATGGACGACAAGGATTCAGATAGGTTTTTGGTTCCAGCAAGTTGATGAAGATGACCTATAATTGGTAAGCCACCTGGTGCTTCTGGTACAAGATTGCGCGTCTCTGTTTTCCCAGGATTGTATTTTTTGGACCACCATAGAGTACACAAGAGCATGAATACAAGAGCCCCGAAAATTTGTAATATATGTAATGATGACGAGGAATCCATGAGACGGAAAAAAGTAGAGAAGTGTTGTTATGAGTTGAGGAGTTCATGGGAGGCACTGAAGATCCTGGTACCACTTATATACTGAAACTACCAGGTAACAGTAAGTACCAGGGCCAATGGTGCAAGCTGATCCGCAATATTTCACAAAACGAAAAAGTTATGCCTTGCCAGTCTTTGAGTCAGATTTTTGGTGCGGTTGGACACTGACGGAGACGGTGTTCACATTTTTCAAAACGTTAGATCAGTTGAATTCTCAACGGATGAGGACGTAACAGAGAGGCGAACTGTTCTCAAAGACTGGTGATTTTGCATGTATTTCTCAAATACTTGTTAGAAAAGATGAACCTCAACCTCTTGCCCAATCGGAGTGAATCTTTCTGTTGAATCGGTTGCTGTAAACTTAGGCATTCAGAGATAGTCATAAGCACATGCCAAGGAAGAAAAAGATATGGCTTGACCAACCATTTTTCTTCCTTGGTGCTCCTACGGACAGCACCGTTGAATTATTGAACCGCCCAGTTACCTTCAAGATTGACGCTTTAAAGTTTAGGGCCTCTTATTTAAGACTTGAGACTGCTCAAATTTGCGAGTTTACTCACCAATAGTTTACTTTTATCTAGATAGTTTACGAAGAAATGGTAGTCGTAAAATGGACGAAAAGAAATATTAAGTAAAATATCAAGTAAAGAATTATTTAAATTTTTTAGGGGCGGTTGTTTTATGTGAAACAGTGTTAATAGGAAGATAAATGAATATAATGAAAAATAAAAATACATATAATCATTATAATTATGATGGTTGTAATACGGATATGAACATGACCAAGTCTTCTATTGACTGAAGCTATTTCCTATTCTTTATGTGTAATCTAGTTTGTTTTTTTTTTGTTACACTTTGTTATTTCCCTTACTTGTATCTATTTAAACATACACTCAATCTTGTAAATATCATCGAAATATACGTTCATCACAATCTTTACATGGTATCAGAGCCCTAAGCCTAACGGCAAAAAAAAAATCCTGCCTCCTTAGTTGTTTTGTTTTTCAAGCCATCATGATCAACGACAACTCTTCCTCCTCTGCTACAATTGTTGCTGCCACTCGTGCGTCAGAATCAAATCTCATTGTTCTCAATACGAGTATTCAAGGAGACTCAAAACTTGATGGAACAAACTATCCGTCATGGAAGATTCTCTTTGAATCGTTGTTGTTTGGCTATAATCTCATGGGATATGTAGATCGAACATATCTGTGTCCTACAGAGAATCAACCTCTGTGTAATTCCTAGATTCGACAAGATTGCTTGATTCTGCATGCAATCTTGTCATCCGTTTTCTCGTCTGTTGTTTCCTTGCTTGGTTTGGCTACAACCTCGTATCAAGCCTGGTCTCTTCTCTCTTGTATGTATGCCGGTAGGTCCCGTTCCAGATTGATTAATCTCAACAAAAATGATTCTACTGTCGCTGCGTATATGAACAAAATAAAAATCATAGTTGATGAAATAGCCATGGTTAACACTCTTGTCGATGACACAGATTTGGTCATCCATACCTTAAATGGTTTAGATGAAAGTTTCAAAGAAATCAGTGCGGCTATCTGAGCTCGTGAAACACCCATTTCATTTTCGGATCTCTATGACAAGCTACTTGATCATGAGAGTTTTCTATTACGACAGAATCAGCAACCTCCAAATCAGTCTCATGGTGCCGCTGCAACTGCCTTTCAAGCTTCTAGTGTACCAGCAACAAGGTCTCCACGCTCAGAACAATACCGAACCAATCAATCCTCCCCGCAACACCCGGGTTCACTGCAGCACGACTCCAATAGGTCTAGCGAGCCTACGCAGCAGCATCAGTGCCCAGGTCTAGCTACTCGGCCACCTGTCGTGTGCCAATTTTGTGAGCGACCAGGCCACACAGCTAAAATGTCAGTACTTCTAACGGGGTGTAGTCATGGTGATCTCTACAGTCTTGGTTCCTTACATGTCAAGCCATCGACTTTTATGTCTCAAGCTCTCCCTTCGAATGTTTTGCATCATGTTTTAGGACATCCTTATCATAAAATTCAGTCTTTCTTACAATCTCATCACAACTTATGTTCTAGTTCAGTTACGTCAAAAGTTTGTGTTTCCTGTCATTGTTCCAAGAGTCATAAACTACCATTTTCAAAACAACATTTGAGTAGCTCTAGACCATTAGAAATTATTTTTTCTGATGTTTGGGGCCCTGCTCCAATAAGTTCCTTTGATGGTTTCAAATATTATATTATTTTTGTTGATCATTTCTCCCGCTATGTTTGGTTATATCCGTTGAAGCTCAAATCTGATGTGTTCTCTACCTTTGTTCGTTTTAAAACTCTGGTCGAAAAATATTTCCAAACTACCATTAACACATTGTATACTGATAATGGTGGAGAATTTGTCAAACTAAACAATTATTTATCTACCAATGGCATCACGCACCTAACTACCCCACCTCATACACCTGAGTTAAATGGAATGTCTGAAAGACGTCATCGTCACATTTTAGAAACTGCTCGTGCCTTGTTACATCACAGTCATCTTCCCTCTTCTTTTTGGTCGTATGCCTTCTCCACCGCTGTTTATTTAATAAATCGTTTACCAACTCCTATTCTAGATATGAAGTCACCTTTTGAAACACTTTTTCGTCAACCTGTTTCATACACTAGTCTTCATTCTTTTGGTTGTCTATGTTTTCCCTGGTTACGACCTTACTCCTTGGATAAGCTTCAGTCTCGATCCAAACCATGTATCTTCATCGGTTACTCCTTATCCCAATTTGCTTACTACTGTCTTGATCCCCAAACTAATCGTGTCTACACTTCAAGACATGTTGTCTTTATTGATGACCAGTTTCCTTACAATAATCTAGTTCAATCACCTATCCCATCTCGTCACTTCCACCCAGCGTCTTCACTGTCTCATCAACTGCTTCCTGTAACCATGACGCCTCCACGAATGCCGACAGCGCCTAGATCCATCTCCCTGCAACAACCGGTTCAGTCCACTGGGTTCACCAATTTGGCTCCAACCTCCTCACCCGATACACCTATTCCTTCAGTATCCTCCAACCAAGCCACTTCAAATTCCTCACCTGATACACATGTTCCTTCCTCATCACCAAACCATGACACCTTGGATTCCTCCCCACAACCCTTAAATACGCACCACATGGTCACCCGTGCAAAAAACAATATCTTCAAACCCAAGACCTACACTGTTAGCAAACATCCCTTACCTGTAACTGATGAACCACGCACCATCTCCCAGGCATTGAAGCTTCCTCATTGGCGTGCCTCAGTTCAATCTGAATATGATGCTCTTATTTCTAATGGTACTTGGACTCTTGTTCCAGCTTCCGAAGCCAGTAATGTTGTTGGTTGTATGTGGATTTTTCGGACAAAAAGAAATCCTGATGGCTCAATCTCTAGATACAAGTCTCGCCTGGTTGCAAAAGGCTTTTCTCAATGTCCCGGGATTGATTACAAAGAGACATTCTCACCGGTTGTCAAACCTCAGACGATTAAGGTTGTCCTGCTACTAGCCCTTGCTCATTCCTGGCCGCTACACCAAATGGATGTTAATAATGCCTTTCTGCAAGGACATCTCAGTGAAACTGTTTTTATGCAACAACCTCCCGGTTTTGTTGATCCAGCTCACCCCACACATGTGTGTAAATTGCGGAAAGCTATTTACGGTCTCAAACAAGCTCCTCGTGCGTGGTATCAGGAGCTTCGGTCATTTCTCTTGGCATTTGGTTTTGTTACCAGCAAAAGTGACTCCTCACTCTTCATTTTTACTCGTGGCTCCTCCAAAATGTTCTTTTTGGTCTATGTTGATGACTTGCTTCTCACGGGTAATTCACAACCCTTACTACAAACCTTCATGATTGCACTCTCAGCCAAATTTTCATTGAAGAATATGGGACCACCATCATATTTTTTGGGTATGGAACTGATTCCAAATTCAAGTGGTTTATTTCTATCCCAACGACGTTACATCCATGATCTTCTCATCAAGTTTAAAATGGCTGATTGTACTCCATGTTCCACGCCATTATGCTCCTCTACGCCTCTTCAGTTACAAGATGGCTCTACCTCTGCTGATGGGACACTTTTCAGAAGTATTCTAGGGGCACTTCAATATGTTACCCTCACTCGCCCGGATCTCAGTTTTGCTATCAACAAATTGTCACAATTTATGCATCAACCTTCAGAAATTCACTTCAGGCAGTTAAAGCGCATCCTTCGTTATCTCAAACACACTCACGATTTTGGCCTCCAGTTATACACACCGTCTCATCTACAATTAGAAGCATTCAGTGATGCCGATTGGGGGGGAGATGCTGATACCAGAACTTCGACCTCGGCTTATGTTGTTTATTTTGGTGGTTCGCCAATCTCTTGGAGTTCAAAACGTCAACGCACAGTGGCTCGCTCATCGACAGAAGCTGAATATCGAGCTGTAGCTTCCACCGCCTCTGAACTCATGTGGCTACAAAATCTTCTCTATGAACTCAAGGCTCCTTTGACAAAGTCTCCTGTCATTCACTGCGATAATCTTGGTGCTACATATGTTTGCTCTAACCCCATGTTTCACTCACGTATGAAACATTTATCTCTAGATTATCATTTTGTCAGAGAGCAGGTTCAACGAAATTCCCTACAAGTCATACACATCTCGACAAACAAGCAGATTGCGGATGCATTAACAAAGTCTCTTCCTCGTCCAAAGTTTGAGGAACTTCGAGCCAAGATGAACATCGTTGGTGTCGACTTCATCTTGCGGGGGTGTAATAAGGATAAGAACATAATCAACTCCTCGATTGACTGAATCTGTTTGCTATTCTTTAGGATGTAATCTATCTGTTACGATTCTGATACACTAAGTCATTTACTTCACTTGTATCTATTTAAACACATATTCAATCTTGTAAAGGGACAGAAATATACATTTATCACAATCATTTTATTAAGCAGAGACATGCTATTTAAGCAGATACATGCCAAGCGGCAGATATAGGTGGCATACTTGGTTCATCTTATCCACAGTAAATGATTGGAAGCGGATGTAACTAAGATTAAGTCAATCGTAGTGTGGCCAATAAATGAATGAAAAGGACCATAGAGTGGTACACAAAAGTGGGCACACAGGTGGTCTGAAAAGTCCATTACCTGTTAACCCCACTCAAAGATGCTTGACCTATCAAACGATAACATTATGAAGTCAGTACAAAAACGAAAATAGGTATAAAAGGAGAGAGTAATCTGAAGTAGAAAATATGTAGGACAACCACAGAGAAAGAGGGTAAATGCAAATCATATGTATCACAAAAAGCCTTCTCACATTCACACACCTGCTGCTGTCACCGAAGAAATCAGTTGAGACAACATCATCCTCAGTGTAACCAAGTATTCCCTTCATTTCGCCCTGGGATGCCTCCCTGCATTCCATCAAATAAGAATAGATCTTAAGCAATTGAGCATCATCATATATGGTTCAGAGCGCCATTTTTTCTTTTAGCATATTATGTCACCTCCTTATTTTATTGCTGCTTTGACATCTTCATAAGTGGCCTTTTTTTCCAGTCTCACCGTGAGATCCACTACTGATACATCAACTGTGGGTACCCGGAAAGCCATTCCAGTCAACTTGCCATTCATGCCGGTAACACCTTGCCAACAGCCTAAAAAACATGGAAAGACGACAAATGAATGCTGGAAACTTCAATATCAGCAGAATTCATTACTTGAAAATCTATTTTAAGTAGAAACTATAAATGGGTGCATTAACTGAGTAGTAATGTTACAGCATACTAAGATTTTAAAAGACAATATAGATAGCTAATTAATATCGAGCAAGCAGACAAGTTGCAGGAAAGTTAAAAGGACTCAATGATCAAGTACCTTAGCAGCTCCAGTACTACTAGGAATAATGTTGAATGAAGCAGCTCTACCACCTCTCCAGTCCTTGCTAGACGGTCCATCAACAGTCTTTTGAGTCGCTAAATATGTAACACGAAATGAATAAAGAGAAACATCTGTAGTGAATTGCAACTACTTATGGACAATAAGCACTATGGGTTTATCCTGGAGGTGAGGTAGTTTTGCGTCTATCAGCAATCATCCTATTAGATACATGGGGGGTGAGAAAATCAACAATATTATGCATCGTGATGCACCGAAGAAAAGAACTCGCCCGTTATGGAGTGAACAGTGGTCATAAGACCTTCAACAATTCCAATTAAATTTATAGTGAATAACCTGTAAACAAGAAGGAACCGTGGTACCAACTACCATCATCGGAAGTTTTCTTCTCAACAACAATTGTAGTAGATTAGAAGAGGGAACAGAAGGGTACCTTAGCCAAGGGAGCAAGGCAGTTGGTGGTGCAACTAGCATTGGAAATGACATCAAGCTCGGCCTTATACTCTTTCTCATTCACACCAACAACAAACGTGGGAGCATCCTTGCTGGGGGCTGATATAATTACCTTCTTTGCACCACCTAAGATCATTAAACAAAAGCCAATAGTGATTATCATCCAAATTAACCAATAATTTAGAAGCTTATATTTATCAGAAAAAATCCACAATTCACAAGGATGGCAAAGAAAAAGTGGAGACCTTGAGATGAGCAGCAGCTTTGTCTTTGTCAGTGAAAACTCCAGTGGACTCCACAACATATTCGGCACCCGTCTCACCCCACGGAATCTCCTCGGGGTTCCTAGTAATTTAATCAATAACGTTAAAGGAAACAATCAAATTATTTAAAAAAAACTGCATTTCGAAAACCAAGAACATCAGTTAAGATTAACAATACCTACAGCCAAAGATGGTCAGTGGCTTGTCACCAAAAAGGAGAGTCTTGGAGTCCTTAACCTTTACGTCCTGGTGCTTCCATTGCCCATGCACAGAGTCGTACTTGAACATATATGTCTATCCAGTAACAAACAAGCCATTAAAATCCATCACCAGCGAACCAAAGATCCCATCTTTTAACTACTATCTACGAAGATATTATGACACCACATTGCTATTCGAACAAATGACTGATCACGGCCATGAATATTAAAAGCCTCTTGCTTTGATTATTCTATCAATACCAAGACACTGACCGTGAAAAGCAGCGTAAAAAGTAGAAGGAAATATTTCAATCATCTGTACATTCCAGACGGATGCTTTCAATGCATTAAATACTGAAGATTTATTGAAGATTGACTAATTTAACATGGCTAAAAATAAGAGACGTGCGCATACATGCTACACTTATGCTAAAGTTCCTTTAGAATATGTCAACACAGTTATTTTAACAGTCCCCCTCAATCACAACCTTGTAATCACAAGATTGAGATTGTTCTTAAGTCGGTTGAGTGGTTGAATAGCTAAAGCCTTGGTAAAAATATCTACTAGTTGGTCTTGCGAAGAGATGAACCTGATGTCCAGCATCTTGAATGCTACTCGTTCTCGAACAAAATGGTCATCAACTTCAATGTATTTGGTTCTTGTATGAAACACAAGATTAGCTGGTAAATATGTAGCACGCAGATTATCACATTACAAACAAGGAGGCCTTCGTTGTGAAATACCTAACTCTCTTAACAAAGACTAAATCCAAATGAGTTCAACTGTAGCATTGGCCAATGATTTGTACTCAGCTTCAATAATTGACCTTGAGACAGTAACCTGTTTCTTTGAGCTCTAAGATATCAGATTAGCTCCAAAGAAGACTGCATACCCTCCGGTTGACCTTCTGTCATCTTTACAACCTGCCTAGTCTGCATCTAAAAATGCACTCAGCAATGTTGATGAAGATTTGTGGATTTTGAGTCCAAATGTATTGATAAATTTGAGATATCTCATAATCTTCTTTACTGCTGACAAGTGTTGGGAAGTGGGAGCTTGTAGGTATTGACACACCTTGTTTACAGAGTAAGAGATATCTGGTCTTGTCAATGTCAAATATTGTAAAGCACCAACTAAGCTCTTGTACCTTATCACCTCAGCCTCTGGGAGAGGATCACCCTCCAATCTTGACAACTTCTATGAACTGGCCATAGGTGTGGTTACTGACTTTCAATTTGCCATATTTGCCTTGTGCAACAGGTCATTGATATATTTGCTTTGTGAGAGAGTAATTCCATCACTCACTTTCCTCACTTCAATGCCTAGAAAGTAGTGTAGATCTCCCAAATCCTTGATAGCAAATTCTTCCTTAGAGTTGGGTCACTAACCCCTTCACTGTAGTAACTGAAGAACTTGCTACAATTATGTCATCCACATAAATCAGTAAATACATAGTTACTCTATGACTATTACAAATAAATAATGAAGTATCAGCCTTGGATGCATTGAATCCTAGCTATTGGAGCTTTGAACTGAGTCTAGAGTACCATGCCTTGGGAGCTTGTTTCAAACCATAAAGTGACCTAACCAATTTATAGACATAATGTGGATGTTGAAAGTCTTGAAAATCAAGAGGTTGTTCCATGAACACTTCTTTTTCTAAGTATCCATGTAGAAAAGCATTTTGGACATCTAATTGTTTCAATATCTAACCTCTTAATATAGCTATTGACAGAATTAATCGGATTGTTGTGGGTTTAACAACTGGACTAAAGGTATCTTCATAATAAAGACCATACCTTTGCTTAAACCCTTTGCTAACTAATCTAGCTTTGTACCTCTCAATGTTCCCATCAGCTTTCCTTTTGATCTTGAATATCCACTTGCATCCAATTACATTTCTTCCTTGTTGAAGTGAGACTAGCCTCCATGTCTTGTTTCTAATAAGTGCCTTATATTCATCTTTTATTGCTTGTCTCCATTCCTTGTGTGCATTGGCTTGCATATAGTTTGTTGGTTCTATATTGACAGTAGCTGTGAAACCCTTCCTGTTCAACTCTGTACCATCTGGAAATCTCCTTGGCTTGATGATGTTGTAATCATTGACATTCAGTTCTTCTTCATTGGCATTAGAGTTGCTTGCTGCTTCTTGATGTGATTCACTATGCTTCTCATGAATATTTGCAATTTCATGGTTAGGTAATAAAGCAGAACCAGATTCACTATACTCAATAGGCTCATTCTCCTGAAGACAGTTAGTAGGCTGAGTATGGATAAAAGGAAGAAGAACAGGTTGAGATGAGACTTGAGGAGACCTAGATTGTTCATCAAAGGACTAAAACGGAAATATATGCTCACCAAAGATAACATCTCTTGAGATTTATACTCGGCCTATAGGTATATGTAAACACTTATAGCCCTTATGAAGATTGCTATAGCATAAAAAAAACACATTTTGAAGATCTAAATTGCAGTTTTCTAGTGTTGTAGGGTCTCAAATTAAGCCAACAAGCACATCCAAAGGTTCTAAGAAATTTGTAATTGGGTGCAACTCCAAGAAGCCGATGAAGAGGAGTGTCATTATCTATGATGCAGCTTGGGAGTTGGTTAATAAGAAAACATGTTGTCTGAATAGCTTCATCCCAGAATTTAGTGGGCATGGATGCATGAGTAAGAAGAGAGAGAGAGAGACTTATATAAGATGACAATGTTTCCTTTCTGCTGCTCCGTTTTGTTGGTGTATATAGGGACAAGAGATGCGATGAGTAATTCCAGTTTGGTTGAAGAAGGTGTTGAGTTTCTGATACTCGCCACCCCAATTGGTTTGAACATGCACAATCTTTTTATTTAACAAACGTTCAACATGTTTTTGATATTGTAAGAATATTTAGAACACATCACTCTTGTTTTTCATAAGATAAACCCATGTAAATTTACTGAAATTATCAATAAAACTTACATAATATTTAAATCCTCCGACTGAAACAAGAGTGGGTCCCCATACATCTGAGTAAATGAGATCAAGAGGAGACTTTGAACTATTTGTAGAATTAGGAAAAGGGAGTTGATGCTTTTTCCCAATTTGCAAGCATCACAAACAGAAGTATGACCAAATTATGAGACAATGACTCAATTGTCTTCAATTGCTCGAATATTGAACATAAAGTTTGAAGGGCATATTTCTTATCATAGTTTTGATAAAATTCTTAGATGGTATAATGAATCATTGCCTCCTGATCATACAATGGTTGATAGTTTTGCAACTATCAACCATTGTATGATCACATTCTGTAACTATAGCCAAATTAGATGTTGTACTTCCAGCTACTACACTTACATATAAGGCATTATTTTCCATACCTACTGCTACACCATCCACCACTCCTATACCGATGAAGATATCAGGAGTAAATGATATGGATGAAGGAGGCAACCTCTAGCCTAAAGCTGAAGGAGCTGATGGAAGAACTTAGATCACAATTATCAACAATCTGTAAGTGAAAATACATGAAACACTATATGTTTATAATTAAGTTATAGGTTTAAATTTAAAAAATAGTATAAAATTAATTGTTTTAATATTATGTTGATTCCGTCTGGGCTGTACTCAAGAAACATGACATCCAAATTCAAAGAAAAGATTGATCTTGAGGTTTATATATAGAAGAATATCTCTCAGGTGACAAAGGAATTTTACTATCAGGAGTTTTAGGTACAAAAAATATTTTTTTACATTTTTAATTGATTTTTATACATTAATTAGATAAATATTACATTATAAGTACTTATCGTATGTTTTTTCTTTTTATTTGCGAAAGAATTTTTTTGGGATTCTGAATTTGATGCGGTCATTTATAAAGTATGGGAGAGATGAACACGTATACGTTATCGAGACTTTGTTAGTGCGATACATAAGACTGATATACGACTGCCTTATATTTCTAAACAAATATAGAGTCATTAGCAATTGTATTGGACATCACCCGAGGTAATGTCCATTTTAAAGCATAATTTTACCAACAGATGTGGAGGACCGAGAGGGGAGAGTTTTCCCTTACATATTAGAAATTCTATTACCCACCACGAGCATGTAGATATACTTGTAAGTATTTATATTTTACGTTTATATTCTAGTTTTTTTTTTACTTTAAGTATTTACACTTTACATTTATATTCTGATTTTTTTTCCTTTGGTGTATTTCAATTTAATTGAATGTGTAAAATTTGAAGTAAAAATATGTGTATTATGGAGAATGATAATGTTATAAATGTCTGGTGCCATAAATAGTTGTGTTGTTGAGTTACTTTCTTTGTTCAACAAGGGGTAAATATCATAAAAAGAGCAAATTCTGTCAAAATTTTTATAAATTGTAGCTCACTTATAACATTTTATTCTGATGCAGGAAAATTCTATGGGCACAAAGTCTAAACCCCGTCAGCTCTTTTTGCACACTCACACTAAGAAGCATGATAGTGTGACCTTCGTCAATACCCGATGTAGAAAACTAAATGTATGTGAAATTTATGCTTTAATATTAATGCTTAATAATTATCACTTACTAACATAAACATATATTACCTTCTGATTTGACCAAATACAAGAAAGCATTCAACTACAGTCTTAGCAGTTTAAAGATATTGATGAGAGTCAAACCTATCTTCATGCAGCGGGTGGTAGGAGTCGTCCTGGAAGGATATTCAAATTAGGTTCATTTACAAACACATATTATTCACAATCCTCCACATCCAGTACAGCAGCATCTAGTAAGCAGTTCGCATCCAATGAAGTCCATAAGCTTCAGAGTATAGTACAAACATTGGCAACTCAGTTGCAGCAATCGATGGAGTACATAGTTCAGTTCCGTAATGAGATGGATGAGTTGAAGGGAAGGGGCAGCACCTTATCGCAGTAATCAAAGCATTCGCGGTCACCAAATGAATAGCGTATTTGTAGTCCTTTCGTATGAATTAAATACTTATTATATACAAAATAATTTTTTTCCTTATCAATTAAGATAATTTTATTTTATATCATCAATCAACTTTTTGTTTTAACAAATTAAATGTAGAAACAATTCAAAATATTATCAACAGATAACTGAAAAATGTATAAATTATGCATCAACTATAAGATCATCAAATAAAATTAAATGTAGGGAAAAATTAAAAAAAAAATTTAGTAAATTTACTGACAGAGAAACAAAGTTCGTTAGTAAAATCTATTCGATTTATTGACGGATAACTAATAACCGTCAGTAATGTTGTCATTAACTTATCGACAGAATAACCAATTTCATTGGTAAGGTTACCGAACTATACTGACCGAAACAATAACTGTCGGTATATTCACCGACGGTAACACAAAATGTCCGTCGGTAAAATTGCAATGGAGAATCTATGGTTTGTCATAAATTATTACCTAAAGCCGTTTTTCCGACGCCTTAGTCCATCAGTAAATTCCGTCGCTAGCTTAACTTACCGATAGAATGTGTAAGTTTTTCGTCGATAATTTTCATCGCTAAACTTCATTTTTCTTACGGTGAAAGTGACCGTAACATTATTCTAATATTGGCTCCATAATTTAATTACCTCCAAACCCCTCTTCAGGTCCTTCTGTTTTTTAATCCGCGTATCTTTTATTGGTGCAATTGTTGTTCATGAGTTGTAGAATGAACAACTCTCCCCTTTTTCTTTCAAGGGTTACTTCTTTGCACAGCAACTAAATGGTGAGTTGCAACTTTTCTAACTTTTCTTCTTTCATCTCAAAAGTCCTAGCGATGGCGAATTGGGGACAATGACCTTGCGATGGAGACAGAAAGGATGGAAGATTGGGGGAGATTGACTTCAGGCTAGGGTACGGGCAGTTTGAGGCCTTGGAATTTCGAATGGATCTCGAACAGCATAAGTCAAGTCTAATCAAATTTTAAACCGAGGTCAAATCATGGTTTAGGTCCGCTACCCGACCTAATCATTGTTTAGCAGCGAATTCAACCAAAGTAAAGCAAACCCAGAAACTGTATACACTAAAGACACGAACTACACACACATATGTAAGCGTCGGAATATGTACTTATATGATCAAAGAGCTGCAAGGTGAGTTTTGTTGGGTTACTTAAAATTTTCTTTTACAACTTCGATCACTGAAATTCATGGAAAGTCATCAACTAAATAAATAATGTACAGTAGAGTTGAATTTATATTTTCATTATTAATATTATTATTATTATTTCTTCAACTCATAAAGACTAATGGTATTGACAAAAACACATTGCCGACTTGGTAAACAGAATTAATAAAACATGAAATTGCATCGTGGCATTTTATTTAGCAGCAAAGCTTATGTTACATTACAGCAAACATTCTTTATTCACCTCAATGGAATGCGGTCAAAGCTTTATATAAAGCCAAACTCTCAAGATACATGTACCACATGCAATGCAAGGCATATAACCATAGAATCCTTTAACGGCTCGTCATAGCCAGAAGACCTCACTTATGTAGTTATGCTGATTCTACAAAATGCCATAGCAAGCAAGGCACTTCTACAAAGTAGGAGGAATCCAGATATATCCATGTGTTTGAACATACCCAGCACTTTCCAGGAGCTGATCTGCTTCAGCAGGACCCCGGCTTCCAGGTTTGTATGGGATTGGTTTCATCTCACCATTGTCAATCCGATGCAGAAGCGGCGTGAAAATTTCCCAAGCCGCCTGATAATTGTTGCAATGTGAAGGTAAATTTAAGTTTATTTTCTCTTCCAAGATTTAACGTAAAAGAACTCTACCTTCAACTCATCTCTCCGAACAAAATGCTGTTGATCACCTCTGATTCTGTAAAACCACAAACCATTAGCTTTATCAGTATCTATACACAAACCTTGAACTCGTGTTTGTAGAACACTACAAGTTTCCAACATTTTGCTCTTCCTAACAAAAGCAATTATGGGACACAAGAATCATACGTGTCAAGAATTAAACGCTCATAAGCCTCTGGGATTGAAACGCCTTGATACCGTTGCCCGTAAGACAAGTCTAGTTCACTTTGAACAGTTGACATCTCCAATCCAGGTTGCTTGACCTGCATGAGATACATAGAGAAATTTGGTAAATTGTTTGCTGAAATGTATCCAGGAACTGTGGCAGAACAATGAAGGCTTAGATTATCTTGTTTGGGTTGGATATAGAGTATCCCTTCGAGGAAGAAAGATTTATTTTATGTTAAGAATCTATAGGAAAAGAAAATGCAATAACAAATTGATTAGGCACTCCAAAATGATCAAATTGAAGGATATCAAAAGTCAGACAGGACCATGATAACCTTACTATCGGAACCTATACACTTAGTACGAACTAACATGCCCACAATGTTTCATGTATACAGAATAAATAGAGCATAGAATTACCAACATACACACATACCGTAAGTTTCATGTAAATGGCTTCAGAAGGTTGAAGGCGTATTACAAACTCATTTCTTCCTTGTTTTTTGCCTGCAAAATAGATGATAAATAAAGAAACAAAATAAGGAAGAGTCATTGAGCTATGTACAACATGGACTAATGCTCAAATTTTACAGAAACGATGTCATACATTTGAATATATCCCCAGGAACATCCTTAAATTGAACTCGTATCTCTGCTTTTCTCGAGTTTAATGCTTTTCCTGCCTTAAGGATGAAAGGGACACCTGAGAAACGACACAAATATTAAATCGTTTGAACAAATCGAATTCAAAACTTTGTTTAGGCTAAAATCTAAGGCTCCAAAGTTATATCATGCCAGATATTCGACCCAAAAGTGTCTGAGTGCATTACCAAACCAGTTTTCTAGGAAAAGGGTAAGTTTACCTTCCCATCTTTCATTATGAATACGTAGGATAACAGTTGCAAAAGTTGGGGTGTTTGAATGGTCAGGAACTGTTGGATCATCTCTGTAGCCGTCATATTGTCCAAGGACAACCTCTTCATCTTTAATTGGAAGTACTGATTGAAGAACCTGCATTTAGACCAGTAATAATCAGGATGAAAACCAAGCTTTCAAGAATCACAGCAAAAGTTCCTGGTGGACATGTAAAATAGGTAAGCTTAAAGATAAAGAATAGTAATGCTTGGAAGTCTGAGCAAAATTGTCATTGTGAAAGGAACAGTAGTGGCAGAAGCATTGTGGTTCTTAAACAATATCAACATAAAAACCCAGAGCAGGACAGGAAATAATAGGTGTGTTAAAGTATTGGAGAGGAGAAGTATACTTTCACTTTTTCATCCCGAATATGCTCAGGTTTGAGCAATATTGGTTTCTCCATGGCAACCAGACAAAGAACCTGCATTTATAGGAAAAGCAGTGACTAAAGGGTTGGAGAAAAGCTTCTAAATGGATCTAATATGTAAAAACGAGAAAATGATTTCCAATCTACACATATCCTATCCAATTGAATAAGTAACGGGCTGAATCTATTACATGTGGAAAAAATCACATTCCAAAACCAAAAATTACTGTACGCTGTCAATCATATACAACTGATTGCTTAATATGTGAAGGACAATTCGGTTATCCTGGACACTTCTTCAGGTTAAGTCATTGGAACTCACCTGCAATAGGTGATTTTGGATAATGTCGCGGATAATTCTGTGAGAAAATGAAAGAAAATTATCAACACGTTTCCCACACCTAAGTTACACAGATAAGCAACATCCGGAACAGACTATGTAAATTTGAAGGCCCATTTAGTTATTTCGAACTAACAACTTAGCAAGTTGTTAATTTCACTAGAGAATAATTTTATTGAAATGGAAAATCCAGCCCCCTAACTGGAATTATGAACATGCAAAGTCCATATTCAAACACATTGATAAGGTTAAAAGGCATTAATCTCCTTCACATGCTCCAGCGGTTATGAAAAGTCAGTATCTACTATGCATACCCATATTCGTCAAAGTATCCACCACGACCTTCAGTTCCAAAATCCTCTCGAAATACAATCTGCAAAATCAAGATAGAATTTGGATGCAGAATACATGAGCAACTTTAATTCTTGAATATAAATAAAGGGCAGAATCTTGCAATTTGATGTTTTAAGGTTTAAGACTAGAAAGTGAAAACTGAGGACTACTCATAATAGTGTGAATTTACCCTCTTTTTGCTCTCCTTTTTTTCTCTATTGATAGGGTCAGATGAGGTAAATTTGACTGCATTATCATTGTGCTACTAAGTTCTAAAGCCATCTTCAGCTTAATGCCTAGAAGAAATATCCTCACCTGGACATTGTCAATGTTGTCACGATTCCAAAGAGGCAAAAACAATCGATTTGCAAAGCGAAGTACCAACTGCAGATTCAACCAAGAAAATAGAAAATGGCCACACTAACAAAAAAAGAAAAACTGAAGAATATGAATTATGCATCAATTCATGAACAACCTACCATGTTCTGCACCAACTCTTTCCCCAGATAATGATCAATACGGTAAATTTGTGGTTCCTCAAACAATTCTCCTATTTGAGAACTAAGTGTCTCGGAAGACTCCAGATCCTTGCCAAAAGGTTTCTCGACAACTATCCGAGTCCATCCACCAAGATCAGCTGAAAAGAAATACAATGGCATGCACAATGTCAATACTAGTTGAAAAATTCCAATTCATCGAGGAAGCAAATGATGTCAACATGCAGAGTTGGGCTACTACCCATAGCCTAAAACCTCAGGAGAAGGGAAAAAAATGTTCATAGAACCCGAAATGACAAGAAAATAACTGATTTCTGACAAAACTGAAACCAGGGGATTAGTTTTATAAATATTTTGGCTACTACCTAATCCGTAATACATTAGGTACCGGTTAGCAGTTGAAAATATTTCCAATCTTGAATATAGAATTTTATGAACACAAAAAGAGTTTCCTTTCTACAGTTAAAGTGGCCACTCCAAAAGATATCTCAACTGCGTCAGTAAGTTAGAAGCAAAGTTTACCAATAAAATGGTTAAACAGAACAGAATGGTCACTTGAATCAAGCTTCCAGGAGTACATTAAGCACGCCTCTCAGAAGAAAGGTATCTACTAACATATGCAAGAATAAAAACAAAATTTTATAACAGAAATCATTTCAGATTCCTATTTGGGAACAACTACAAGTAAACAAAGAAGTCCAGAAAAAGGTTCGCTTAGTTTGGTGTCTAAATAACCACAGCTGTTCTTTCTTTTCCCCTTTTTTTTGGGTTTCTTTTACCTTCTTTCCTTTTATCAACCCCCAAAAGATGCCTAGAGATAGTTCCTAAGGTCAAACACATTACTGTACCTAATGGTTCATTCTTATTCAGTTCTCTGACAGGATCCACAAATGATGATAAGATATTAACATGAAAGGAGTGCTCTCTTGGTCAAAGATAATCGTAACATGAGATACTGGAAAGTTTTTGCTAGAGAAGCTTACACTTATTCATGCAGCACTGTTTGATCATCCTGCAAACAGGTGGATATACTGAAGGTGGAAGTGCAAGATAAAATAACCTTCGAGATGAGCCTTCAATAGAGTTTTTAGATAATTCATGTTCTGAAATTTCCTTGTCCAATAGTCGAAAGCCTTCTTCAGAGTCATAGGAACCACTTACATATTTGATCTACAAAATGACACAAACCCATGTTATGTTACTGATGCAGGCACAAAAGAAGCAACAGATATAAATATGCAAAAAATTCAGGACTAACCAGTTGCAAAAACTTCGATAAATCTTCTGAGATCCCAAAAGAACCATCCTTTTCAAGGTACCTATAATTATAGTCCAGCAATCATCAAGTCTCATTTACAAGATTCACTAAATTTTGTGGAAACGGGAAGGAAGCCAGAAAGGTCAGAAGTAGGACGTGTGTGAAAGTGAAGATACTAGCACAATAGCACTGTGATAATACAAGATATAATTGAGGGCTAGGTAGCACTAGTGTATGCATGATGAAACTTGTTTTTCCCCACTGCCTCCATCTTGTTTTTCAATAGCAAAAATTACAAGCAGATGATTGCTAAATCAAAATATGAAAATGGAACCATCCTTGTTATTCGTTGTTAACTCCACAAATACACACAAACCATACAGCTTTGAAGAACTACAAGCAAACGAAGCTGCAAAATATCATACCCACGGATGCGATTTCTGAGATCATCATCTGAGATTTTTGTCCTTGCATACCCAAAAATGTGAACTTCATGTTCTAGCAGAAATCCCTTTGTGCATCAAAACCAATTCTTAGCCAATCGTTTGGTAAAAGGTAAAATAGAAGTTGCATATTATGTAAAGATACTAGCTACAAACGATCAGCCCTGAGTCCATGTAAAGGGAGAAACTAGCAAGTCTCCGGACACATACACGCATAACAGATAAGTAAGAATGATCTGTTACCTGACGGTAGAGATTGAAGAGAGCAGGGAAAGTCTTCTTCTTTGCGAGATCACCGGAAGCACCAAGCACGATAATTGAGAGGCACCCAGTTTCAAGCGCGCCATTCTCATTGTCTCGCGCTAAAGAATCGTTTCTAAGGGTAGATCGCTTCTCCAACAACCACTCACCCGTACTCATCTCCTAACTTTGCTTAAACTTCTTGACCAACCACCAACTATATCGTCATCAGTAACCCACGAAAAGGGAAAATAAGAAACAGAACACTACTTATTTACAATATAAACAGTCTGAACCAAAAAGTCAACTAAGCTCAACTTGAGAGTCAGAAAAAAGTTAACAACTATAGCCAAAAGGCTACACCATACATGCAGTGATCATCATCTGAAAAAAACACAACAAATTCTACTTCTTTTTCTCGGTCTCATCGGAAACAACAACAACAAAGAAGAGGGTATCAAAGAAAAAAGCAGATCGAAAACACACTTAATCACATCGAACGAACACAGCAGTTACCAAAAGAAGAGAATTTACCACACGAAGAGATCAAAAAGCCAAGAGCAGTGAGCTCGGATTTTGCGGAGGTAAAAATTATTTCTGGAAAAGGGGTAGAAGTCTGCAAGAAGAGATTTATGTGTAGACAAGAGAGTCCAGGAACACGAAAGAAGGTGTCCGGAGGAAATATGTTGGTGGGACAGTGATTTATTGGATTTCTTGTTTGCCGCTAGTAGTTATAGTTTACCAAAATGTCGATGTAACTTCTGACGTAAGACTGTACCTTTTACCAGCCGCCGGATCTTCCACTTCACTAGGCCATCCCCCTTGTTTCCTCGCGAGTAGTCTCATAATAAAAGTAAGTGAGAAAATTAAATGCATTCAGTACTACGCTACCGTAATGCTGGTTTTGAAAACTAAATGGATATCAACACGTGGCAATGGATTATTGCCTTTTGATTGTGGTTTCCAAGTCAGATGACCACAACCACATGTCACGGCACCGATTTGTTGTCTGATGTCAACCTACCCGCCACTCGCGAGACAAATGTCACGATTTTTCTATTTTCACTTCTTTGTTTCTCGAGTATTATTAAATTGATATAGAGAAGTTAAATAATCAGTATTCTAAACCCTTAAATAGAAACCCTTTTCCAACTACCACAGATTTTGGTTTTGGGTGGTAGTTGAACACATTGAAATTGAATAGTTACAAGTGTGGTGACTAAATGATTTGTGTGAAAGATGGGCCGTCTAATTCTTCTAATTAGATAGTTGAGTATGTGTTCACCTAACTCCTCTGGAGGCGGGTAGAAGCGGTCCAAGGTTAGAATCAAGAATAACGAGAGCTATGCGCATAGCTTAGCAGTGTTTCCCAAGAACTTCGATGTACTTAATACACTAGTATTTCAAAGGCTGACCAACCACGCCCAGCGGTCATAAAGTACAGTTTTTGAAACCAAAAGTTTGCACTTGCTAGTCAGAGCGGGCATCCGTCTGTCTCGTACTACAATTACCCAGTGTTCATAGTCAACATCGCTTGGAGATTGAAAACTGAAAAAGGATTTTCTAGTTTTTGGGAGTAACATTGTGATCTTGCCGTTGTCACTAAGCCTGCTTTCCATTTTCTTGCGTGCACTTTCCGGGCAATCAAAAAACCAATTGCGTCCCTTCTACGTTTTACTAATTCATCTTTATTCTCTTCTATTTTTATTAATAATTGATAAAAATAATTAAAATTTTTAACTGTTAGTAGAAAATTAATAAGAAAAATAAAAAGTAAAAAATTAATAATAACAATAATAATAATAAAGACAAAAATAATGATATTTTGATATTTTTGTTAATTATTCCTTTGTCATTCTAAGTTTACATTTTTCAAATCAAACATTAACATAAAAATTATTTAACAATAAACTAATTAAAGTAATATTTATTTTATTTTATTTCTCATATTTTTTATTCTTAAAAATAATTATTCTATTCTTTTTCTATTCCATAGTTAAACCAAATAGTTGTAAGATTCCAAATTATGTTGCCCTCTATATTGAATGGATCATCCAGCTTGGGCCTCTCCTACATTCCGGCCCTGCAAGCCAATCAAAACAATGCAATTCTGTCCTTCAAGCGCAGCCACTCTCTTCTCATTTGTTTGCTCACCTTTTGTAACTAGAAGCTGTCTTATGTTGTGACGTCGTTGATTTTGAGGTCAAGAACCTGAGAGAAATGACTTCAATGCCAGTTGCCTGGCAGGCTAAAGGTGATTGCCATGAAGAGGATGAGGCGCTAAGATCTTCCTCCGGTTGGATACTCCAAAAACTCCTTTTTGGGCACGTTACAGACGACTGCACGGAAAATACATCAACTAACAAGAACCATCCATCTGTTGAGATGAACGTATGAATGCACCGACCAAGGGAACTAAGTGAAGTGAGACCACAGTGACCTTTTTTTTTTTTGTTTTTGCTTATAAGAACACAATTGTTTTTTCAACAATGTTTAAGATAAATAAGTTTCACTTATGTCTTTAATACAATAATATTCACATTATCTTTCCTTGCAAGTTCAGTTAAATCCATTACAAAGTTGAAACCCATTACACCATTGAACCAGCTGGTGATCTAAGTATTTCTTCCCATGCTAGTTGGCCCAATTGCATCTACGACTCCAAGAGTAATGTAAGTCACGGATTGGAGTTTGCTGCAGCAATAAGAGTCTTATATCAGAATCATTGCAGTTGATTGTACCAGGTAATGTCCGAGTAGACCTACCGGAGCAAGCAAAGAGAAACTAAGAAACTTACTGTGTGGTTGATAGCATCACATTTTCAGCCATTTTGGTTTGAAGGGTTTTTTGCCTGCAGACTTTGGTTCTTGAGGAACAGGGGAAGGAATTTGTGTCACAAGTTCTGGTTCAGGTTGAACAGGTTCCAACAATTCGCAAATAACATCCAAACCATTCAAAGACATAATCTCTTCGTTAAGGAAGGGACCTGAGTTGATAGCCATGGCATCCTCATCTGAACAGCAACGCAGGAAAGATACAGAAATATATGAGACAAGCTCGTGAATGTATAATGCAAGTATAAGAACTAGCATCAGAAAGACATGTATAAATCACATTAACTCGGACAAGATAATAAAAAGAGAATTCAGAGGCTTCTTATAGGCATCTTAAAAGCTAAACAGCATTATATACAAAATTTGCTCATGAAAAATCTTTGTGAATATACAACTTCATCGTCATTGAATATATCAACTCTTAAGAGTCATTAAGAGCTTTTCGAATACAGCATGAAACTTGTGGGAAAAAATAGAATAGGAACAAATATATGACAAAAGCATAGAAAAAAAAAATGAATGGTCACGATCAAGATGTCACGAAATTTGTAATGAACTCAAGATTAACAAATTCTGAACTCACATTTGCAATTTTCCAAGGAATTTAAAGAATGAACTAACCTTTTGGTAGATCATATGAAAAATACACAATTGCACCAGGTACAAAGCCAGCTGAATAAAAATCCTGTGCGAAGTCTTTTATTTGCTTTTTTGGAGGAGTAGTATCTGTGGTGATTATAATCCATGCTTTAGTCTTTCTGATTTAGTAAGCTTCTAGGCAATAACTTCAAGAGAAGAATATTCTGAATCACAAGAGCTTGTTTGTGCATACATAAATAGAAAGGCAATTCTGGTCGTCTAACCACTTTCGTGAGAAGATCAACTAAGCTCTGAATATTTTCTGATGGATGAAACGTGGCCTCCAATGTGTGATTATCAGGAAAGCGAATCCTAATTGCTGCCTGAATACAAAAGGTAAATACACAAGTTCAGTGAAAAATAACCAAGCAAATTTTGAAACTACAGTGTAATATCTGATAACAAAATAAAAATAGATCAGCTCCTAATGTAGGCAAGAAAGGATCCACTAGGAATCAGGAAGCACCTTTGTCAATCTCGACCGTCGGGCAGCTTCTTCAGCTTCTCGAATTTTTCTTGTCTTTAAGTATTTATCTGTCCAAATTTTCACTTTTTCTTATAGTGAACGATATGAAACCTAAATATAAATTCAGAAATGAATATTTATTTATCAACAATGACAATTATGCACATGCACCAGCAAATCATGTGCACAAAAAAAAGGGACCAACTATTTTCACAATTAGATAATATACATCCATAGAATCCTTATATCTATTCTTAACATGCAAATTTGCCACTTGCCTTCCTTCTTTGTTGCCATAAGTCGGCCGTAGTCTTCCGCAGTGAACTCATAAAAGTCATCATTGTTCACTGCGCAAAAAGATAGATAGCATCTAAATAGTATTCACACAGAAACACTCCGAGCCAAAATCTCCTTTTATCATTATAATTTTGTGAACCAGAGATACCAAAGGTTGGAGCTTTTCATACCATCATTGGACACTTGATCTGGGGTTGAAGAGGGACTTGATGTTTCAAATACCCGGACTTCTCGCCCAATCTTTTCTTTCAAAGCTGCAAACTTTGCCTGATGTAACCCATCAGAATTGGAATATGCATAAGATTACTATGGACACCAAGGAACTAATAGCAGGTTAAAGGCATACAACATAGTAAGATCTAAAGACCCAATTCCAATGGAACCCATGTCGACCCACAACACCAAAGTAAGATCTAAAGATCCAATTCCAATGGAACCCATGTCGACCCACAACACCAAAGAGGTGATGAAGAAAATCACCTTAGTTTCCATGGGGGTAGCAATGAACTTCCTTCTCTTCAGAGAAGGTTCCAAAACCATCACCGACGGACAATTAGATGATCCAATACGCGAGTGTAACGTTTAGTATATACATCAGAACATACATCGGATATAGAATTATATATAGAGAGAGGTGACCCACTTAATAAGAAGCTCAAAATTAGAGCTTAAAGGAAAGGCTTTTGTTGGCCAAATTTTCAAATCAATTAATAAACTTATTTTTAGTTTCGGTCTTATATTTTACATATAATTGTCACAATACTTACAAACTTATCTTTTCATTTATTATGTATTTAAGTATTTACTTTTTTTTGGGAATAAAATCAACATTAACGCAAAAAACAGACAAAGGCAGAGAAGATAAAGAAAAACTAACCCAAGCCAATAGGCTTATCCTGTACACCCGGAACCTAATAGCCTTTCCCTCTCAACAATAACAAAAGCCGAACAATCTGAATTTAAACTGGAGACTAAACAAGAAGGACGATCAGTCCAATTATATGAGTTTGCATGTAATAAGGCTACCCTGGCTAAAGTATGAGCCGCCTTATTGGCAATCCTACGCGTCCATTGAAAGGACAAGTGAAAGAAATGTCGCTTGAATGATAAACAATCAAGGGTCAAGATTCCAATCTCAAACCGATTTGGTGAAGGAGCTAATATTGATTGGACAGCTGCCAAACAATTCGACTCCACAATGACCTTGGCAAGCTGTTGGCCTTTTAGCCAAGAAAGAGCTTCCCTTATAGACATAATTTCGGCAAGAACTGGGTCAAACAGGGCAGGGAAAAAACTTGAAAGAGCAGTCACAAACCTACCTCGTGCGTCCCTAAGAACCTCAGCAAAGTCTTCCGTCTGAGCATCCTCTGGAGAAACAACGAACTCGCCGTTTTCTTTCTCCCGAATAGAGAACCTTTGCAACCCTGAATCCATGAAGCTAAAACGAAAATCTAACAGAAACCAACGTAAAAATAATACCTAGACCTCACCTTGCACATGAACGGCAAGACCAACAGTTGCACTCGTAGAGAGAGAGAGAGAGGCAAGACCATGTATTTAAGTATTTACTTAACTGTCTCACTATGTTGAGACTTTCTCTTGTTTTTTATAACAAGTTTCTTCCTTCTTCCTTTGTTTTATTCTACAATATCTTGTCTTTTGCTTTGTTTTTATGGCTACGACAAATGAGGAAAATCAATTGGTGAATGAGATTTATCACCGCTTAAACATGGAGGAGGAGGAAAGTATATTAGAGTATGTTGATGAATCGGCAATAGGAGACTAGGACATATAGGAGACAAACTGGCAACACTGTGTGGTCGGAAGATTATTAACAGAAAAAATGATAAACTTCATGATCTTCAAGCAGATTATGGCGAGTGTTTGACATCCTGTAAAAGGCCTTATGGTAAAAGAACTTGGCAACAACGTCTTTATATTCCAATTTTTCCATCACCTTGATGTTGAGAGAGTGCTTAAGGATGGTCCTTGGAATTACCAACAGATTCCTCTTCTGTTACATGAGTTACAACCTCATGAGAATCCTCGGCAAGTAGAGTTAGTGAAACTGGAACTATGGGTTCAAATACATAATGTTCCAAACGGTTTTATGTCTGAGAGAGTCTCCGGTAATGCTGGATATGACATTGGAGAATATATTGAATCTGACCATGTAACTATTTACGTATATGGCATGATTTTATGCGTATTAGAGTGGCCATTGATGTTCGGAAGCCATTAAAAAAATCTGTTTGTGAAGCGGCCAAAAGGGGAGAATGCATGCTTGGATTTCAAGTACGAATGTTTGAATACTTTTGCTATTTTTGTGGTATAGTTGGACACACAGATCACTTATGTCGGCTTCTTTATGATCACCCAAAAATCCCAAGAGAAAAGTTTGCATATTGTCTCTAGTTAAAAGCTGATTCAAAGAGATTCACTCAAGTTGGAGCTAACTGGCTGCAATCGGAGAAAGACCTTATGCCGGGAAGGGAGGCCGGATCTTCAGAAAAATCGGCTACGTTTGATCAGTTGCAGGTGATCTGCACTGATGAACGAAAGACCAATAATGACGCCAAGATTCAAGGAGTTCAAATTCCAAATCTATATGGAGATGATAAGATAGGTAGTGGATCGAATATTAATTGCATGCAATATCAGAATTCTAATACGTTGAATGCAATAAATCCTGCGAATGTAGTAAATTCAGTACAGATGCTAACGGATACAATCCTAGTAGCTGACCTTAAACGTCGGTGTTTACAAGAAGCAATTGAGACTAAAAATGAGCCTATGAATGAGGAGATGATCTCGGTCAACATTGCAATCAAGCCAAAAAACTTGAAAATGGTGGGTTTTGCATCCCAGGCCCACCTAGAGCCATGAGTATATTAAGTTAGAAATGTCGGGGCTTGTGAGCCTACACACAGTTCGGGCCTTAAAAGACCTTGTGTCTGAACGGAAACCCAATTTTATTTTTCTTATGAAAAAAAAATAAAAAAGAAAAAAAATTACAGATTAAGACAGCATTGGGTTTTAATGGTATCTTTATTGTTGATCTAGTGGGTATAAGTGGAGGTTTAGTGTTGATGTGGAAAGAGAATAAGATGGCCCGTTTGATAAGTTACTCAAGGAACCACATTGATGTTGAGGTTCTTATTGAAGGAATGGAACAGTGGCGTTTAACGGGTTTTTTATGGTTTTCCAGAACGAAGTAATAGGAGACGAGGATGGGACTTACTTAGATCTCTCCAATCTCAGTCCAATTTACCGTGGTGTGTCATAGGAGACTTCAACGACATCATGTTCCCCTCAGAGAAACAAGGTAATAACTCACAACCTGGATCTTTGATGGAGGGATTCCGAAAAGTTCCCTCTGATTGTCAGCTACATGATTTGGGCTTCGAGGGTTCACATTTTACTTAGGAGAACCGGAGAGATGATGTTGTTGCGGTGAGAGAAAGATTGGATCATTCGGTAAGGACGACTTCATGGACTTCAATTTTTTGATGGCCAAAGTTTTTGTGTTGCGAACAGACTCCTTTGATCACCTTCCGTTATTTTTGTCATTGGGTGTTCGATTGAAGAAATATGTTCAAAAAAGATTTCGTTTTGAAACATCATGGACTCTTGAGGTTGACTGTAAACAGATGGTAAGCAAAGGGTGGACAGATGGTAAGTTTAATTTTCTTCAAGGTCGCCTATCATTTTGTTCTCAATTCTTACAATCATAGGCGCAGTCGCGCCATCAAGACTTTGGAAATCGACTTTAAGTAGTAAAGCATCAATTCGCTTTTTTACGAAGACAATCTATTTTAAATACGGAATTACTCCAAACATGGTGAGTTATTGTAGCAAAAATGAATTGTATTGGAAACAGAGATCAAAGCAGCATTGGTTAGCAAAGGGAGATTCAAATTCGAAATTTTTTCATATGATGGCATCCCATAAACAGAGAAAAAAATTTATTTCTAGACTGAAGAACAATAATAGAGAATGGGTTGATTGGGACTCAAGGTTGCCGAATATGATTGTAGACTTTTATCATGAGCTATTTGCATCTTCAAACGGTGATACAGGTCCAATTCTACATCACGTGGATCGTAAGGTAACTTCTCTTCATAATGAGTTATAATTGGCACCTTATACAGTGTAGGAAGTTTGTCAAGCCATGTTCTCAATGCATCCAAATAAAATCCCAAGGCCTGATAGATTCAACCCAGGTTTCTTTCAAACATATTGGGACATAGTGGGTATGGATGTTGCTAATGAATGTCCAAAGTGTTTGAATGGGGAGGTTGCGATGATGCTTGGAAGGAATCGAACTAATGTTATCTTTATCCCAAAAAAGAAGACTCCAGAGACAATTACCGATTTACGTCCCATCTCTTTGAGTAATGTAATTGATAGAATTGTCTGTAAAGCACTAGCTAACAGGTTGAAGCATATTTTACCGCAGGTAATTTCTGATACTCAAAGTGATTTCATCCCTAATCGATTGATTACAGATAATATTATTGTGGCTTATGAATTATTTCATTCCTTTAAAAGAAAAACTCAAGGTCGTTTTAGTTTTCTTGCTCTAAAAACTGACATGAGCAAAGCCTACGATAGAATTGAATGGGAATATTTGAGATTGATCATGTTGAAAATGAGATTTGATGAGGTTAACAAGATTACGACGGTGGTTACTTCTGTCTCTTATTACTTTATTCGTGGAAATGAAGAACATAGGCCTTTAATTCCTGGTAGAGGTTTAAGACAAGGGGATTCGCTTTCGCCGTATCTATTTTTCCTTTGTGCGAAGGGTTTATCAGCCATTCTTTCTAAATTTCAAGCACAAGGTCGTATTCATAGTGCTTTGGTCGCAAGGGGTGCCATTCCGGTGCCTCATCTTTTTTTCGCAGATGAAGCTCTTTTCTTTACTCGAGCTACAAGGGATGAGGCTATACAATTGAAAAATTGTCTAAGTCTATATGAGACAGCATCAGCGCAGAAAAAAAATCTCTCTAAATCCGGAGTTTCTTTTACGCCTACTACAGAGAATGCAACAAGAACTTCTGTGTATCAAATCTTGGGTGTTAATGAGAGGGATGGTCCTAATAACTATTTGGGGATGCCTTCTGTTATCGGAAGAGGTAAACGACATGTATTTCATTATGTGTTGGAAAAATTAACAAAAAGATTACATGGTTGGAAAGCTAAATTATTATCAAAGGCAGGTAAGGATGTTTTGTTGAGAACTGTGGCCCAAGCTATGCCGAATTACATAATGTCCCTTTTCTTATTACCCGTAGATACTTGTAAGGAGTTGGAAAATTTAAAGAATGGTTTCTTTTGGCATAATGGAGGAGCAGAGAATAAGGGCATAAGATGGCTTCGATGGAAACGTGTGGCAATTCCAAAGATTCATGGGGGTTTAGGATATCGTGACTTGAGACAATTTAATCTTGCTTTATTAGCAAAGCAAGGTTGGAGGTTGATTAAATATCCAAATTCCTTTACCGCAAAAATTATGAAATCAAGATACTTTCCTAATTTCGAATTTTTTACAGCAGGGATAGGCAACAATCCAAGTCAGATTTGGAGAAGTATTTGTCAAGCCAGATATATATTAATTCAGGGATGTCGAAAACGTGTTGGTGATGGTCATGCCATCAATATATGGCATGATTCCTGGTTAATAGATGATATGGATGGATCCTACTATTCATACAGAATTCATAGAGGAGTTGAATCTAAATATGGTCGCTGATCTCATGGTGGGACATCAATAGAATGAACCCTTGATTCGCAATTCCTTCATTACACGTGTTGCAGACCTCATTCTACAGATTTCGTTGGGTCTTTTGACTATTAAGGATGATTGGAAATGGACTATGAACAAAAAAGGAGAATATCTAGTAAAAGAAGGATACAGGCTCAGTATAGAGATGGCTAATGAAAACTTGATTATGGTTGGTTTCCCATTGGAAAAACTTTGACAGGTTCAGGTTCCTGGTAAAGTACAGATTCTGATTTGACATATTTTACGTGATACTCTTCCATCTAAAGCAAAGTTACAAAGTAGACATGTGGAGTTAAATGAAACTTGTCCTATTTGTGGTAAGAATACGAAAACTGCACAACATGTGTTTTATTACTGTGAATTTGCTCAGTCAGTTTGGCTTTTATCCTCTTTGGGATGGACTCGTGTTACATGTTTGCATGAATGGCTTGCGACTATTGTATCGTCCTGCACGAATTCACAAAAGGAGGAGGTTTTCATGATAATCTGGAGTTTATGGGCTTATCGTAACGAGGTAATATGGCAGCAGAGATTTCATCATCAACATTTTATTATCAGTCGAGCAAGAGCAGTTCTTTTTGAATGGAAAGCAGCGAAGGCGAACAGTAATCTATCAATACGGCAAAACCAAAGCCTTTAATCTAAATGGGTGGCTCCAGCTCCAATTCATTTTAAATGTAATATTGATGTTGCTTTGTTGGAGAATGGTTTTTATGGGCTTGACATGATAATTTGTAACTCTCAAGGTCAAAAGTATGCTAGAAAACTAATGACTTTACCGGGATGGCGAGATCCACAAATAAGAGAAGCCCTTTATTTTTGGGAAGCTTTGAGTTGGATCAAAACTTTATCTTTTTTCCCAATATATGTGGAAATGGATTGTCAGGTCGTTACCCAATTTTTGACATCTACGCATATATTGTCTTCTTATTTTTCAATTATTATTCAGGATTGTAAAGCTCTAATTAATGAGCTTCAGTTATTTCTTCTGCTTTTATTAGAAAGCCAGCAAATCAAGTTGCTCATACAATAGCTAAGGCAGTTAGTTCTATGCCTGGTTTTGAATGAGGGCCGGAGGGTATGCCCTCCTTTCTTTCTGTATGATGTTTTATCTATGGATATCAATAATATGCGCTGAGCGCATAAGTTAACATTTAGAAAAAAAAACTATTTACTCAACTTAGATATTTATTTTGATATTTATATAATATTATTTGACTTTTTATATGTTTTATTATTTATTATTTATTATTTATATTAGTTTACTTATGTTATAATTTATATAAAAGATTTGGTTGGATATATTTTGATTTATGTTTCATATGGTTTAAAATTATATA
>JANIHZ010000008.1:11886718-11896905 GCA_027478365.1 Erythroxylum rufum
ATATGATATGAAAAAATGATATAAAAAAATGATATTATATTATATTTCATTCACATTAATGCAACAAACCAAATAATATTATTGGTATTAATACAGAAATTTAAGTTACAAACCAAACATCATTTTTTAATTTTTCATACCCATTCTCATTCCCTTCTACTATTATACTCATATCTATACCCAACTTTGTGCTCAAACCAAACGCCCCCTAAGAAGAAAATATTACAAACACCGTAACGCTCTTCGAAGCCCGTTTGTTGGCCCGCTAATTTGTTTGGGTGCAACCGATTCAGATGGCTGGATCAGGACAGTACACAGGTGTCCAACTTCGGAAATAGCTTTGTCAAATTTTATAAACCATCTTAGACAAAGAGAGTATATACAAAGTTCCTAACTTTTGATCCATAAAACCATACAACTTGCAATGTCATGCCAGATATCTTTTAGCTGTTTGTTACTGGATTCCTGGCTCCACCCGTATGACATGCTCTTTCCATCTTTTTTTTTTCTTTTTTCTTTGCATAATTCGTCCACAAGACAGTCCAAATCCACCAAACTAAAGTTGTATGTAATAAGAACTGAACTGACCAACCATGTCCATGAATTACAGTGTACAGCTCCACTGTTTCTAGTACCAGAAAAATAGAATACATCCCTTTATATTTCTCTAGACACGTAGGAGAAGAGAAGATTGTCAGGATGATTCGCACAGCATCCTAAGAAGAAAAGCAAAATGAGGATGAAGTCAGACGTACAGAGTACAGACTGTAAACTGCAAAGTGTAAAGGACGCGAGAAAATTGCCTACACGTGCAGTTTCGGGCGGCTAGCATTTCTAGAAGCACAAGCAAATAACAAGGCCAGATTTGGCTCTACTTGACCAGCACCAGCTACCTAATTTATGATCTTCACTATAATTTCAATGCCGTTTGTGGCATATCCTTGTCCTTGGGCAGCCATCAGTTAAATCACATGTCAGGCGTATAACATAATTTATCACGATAAACAAATGAAAAGCTTAAAGCTGAGTGCTTTTAGTATCAACGAAGCAATTCGCACAGCATCATCTCATAAGGTTAAAAGGAGCAATTCTTGAAGTCTGCCTGCAACAAGAAAGCTCTGAGAAAAAAGGAATGAGCAGGTCTTGCCAATGTAATAAGAATAGTTTACAGAAGAAAAAGAAAAAAAGAGGAATTGGAAACATCAAGTTTATCTTATCTGTAACATGTATGCTTTCCCTGCAAGTAGAGGAATTCTTGGAATGGTGGAGCAATAGTCTAGGTTCTTAAAAGAGGCAAACGGAACAAAGCATGAAGCCATCATCAACTTCATAACAGCAATGAATACCAAGAAACAGATATTTAATCCAAATTTGAAGGCGTTTGCTGATAGGATGATAACCATCTTCCAGTCAAAGATCAAATTTGATCATTCCGTTAATTACTGTGAGAGAGGGATAGAAGCAACAGCAGGTGCAAATTCATGGGATAGATAAACGGAACAGCAAGCATTAATTTGAAATATTGTGAAATGCAACTTTTAACACTGATTTCAGTTTAGAGCAGCCATGAGTTCACACAAAACATATCCATAGTAATGCATCCAACAGGTAATGTATTTGCATAAGTAAAACTTTTCCATCTGCCTCTAATATATTTCCATGCCTTCACGATATGAAAGTTCAAAGCTTTGAACCTAAATCACCCCTTCAAGGCCTCTAAACATGGGTCTCTGTAGTCTAAAAGTTCACTACTCCTAGGGGAGTCGCAATTTTCCTACAATCCCACTCCTACCATAGGATGACAACCTTCACTAATACTTCTCATGCTTAACCATTAACAAAAATAAAAAAGCAAGTCATTAGCTACCTAAAATAGATAAATTTGTGGTGGTGTTTGACTTTGCACAATAGCAAAAGGTAGAGATAAAGATGACTGCGGCTGCATAATGAGGAGTAGAGAAGACATGATGAGCCAAGAACAGCAATTTAACCTGCAAGTTCGTGAAGTTCTTAATATAAAGAAACAATGGAAAATTGCATTTGAACGAGAGATGGTCCAAAACTTTTCCTAGACAGCCATGTCTGAAAATATTAGAAAAAAGGTGTCAGAACAAATGAGTTTCCCAACCACACTGGTACAGGTTTTTGAGCTTCAAAAATTTTATAATGTCCATATGTTGCACTTCAACCTGCTATCAAAATCGATGCCCAGGGTATATACATGGAACCATGCAGAAACAAAGATTCTGCAACCTAAACCAAGATAAGTAAAACTGACAAATGTTTTCCGAAGTACAAAAAGGAAACAGAATATTCCACAACAAATCTTATCATGCAAAAGATTAAGAAAAGAGAAATATTGAAATAATATCCCAGAAAGGCAATGAAACATGATTTACTAACAAAAAGGAAGGGTCCTTAGTAAATCATTTTGATGACAACACATTGACAAAAAAGTTATGAAGAAGAACTGACATGATATGTTGCACACAATTGAAGATTTTAAAATGCATCTTCAAAATATTAAGATTTGAAGATGTTCCATAATCTCATTCGGCAACATAGTTAACTTTACAAAGCTTTGAAGCAGTGAAGAGAGTAAGCACTACCTATCAGGCAATTCAGAATACGCATTATTTATAGTCAGAAGGACAACTTTGTAGTCGAGAAGTCCAAAGTAGCTATTCATGGTTTGCAAGTTCACCATGCTTACTCTCTGCTTTAGAAAGTACATTTTACCCTAGATATAAGGATATGGAAACAGTGGAACAACATCAGGAAGTTGGTGAAGCCAGGACATGATGAGCTAGTTTTGATATTCTTTTTCTTATTTGAATCTACCATCACCAAAGATACCAAACTTGTTCTTAATCCACCAGATGAAAGTAACTAATCTCTGACATTCAAGAAATCTGCAAACCAAAATTACAAGAGATTGACATTTGTTTCTAGACAAAGTTAAAACAGTGAATCAAAAATTATATTACATACCTCCATAGGTGAAGCAATTTGTTAGCATCACAACAAGAGTCTAATATACTTATCAATATGGTGAAGATTCCTCAAAGATTAAGTTTTTTTTTCTCTATTCTTCTCCAGGCTATTCAAATTCATTCTGTAGCTTTTAAGACACTTCTTGAACAAATGTTTGAGGCAATAGTTTAATCCTGTGCCGTGGAACAAACATACATCTTTCAGACTCAAATCTTCCAGATTCAAACTGGAATCAATCTATAAGATCATCCAACTCTATGAAATCTTCTTCCATAATGGATAACAAGTCACGTCCAGCATCTAACATGCTCCTATCAATAAGGCTGAACTCGCTATCCTGCATAACAAAATTAAGCAGCAGGAATATCAGCAGTTTGTATGACAGAACATGAGAACATGCATGAATGAAAGAACTGCTCGGATACATAATAAAAAGCTCAGCCACCATGATAATCTAACTATGCTTTAGATACAATCCACTTATTGGTCACCCAAATATGTGGAAGGTGCAGAATAATAGGCCAATTAAGATCAACAGTTGCTGTATTGCATAATATGAAAAGGGACAAAAAGGGAAAAAAGAAAAGACCTAGCAAGTTAAAAACTTTAATGGGAGGTCATAATAGAAACGGGGGAACAAACGGAAGTATCACCTATTGATTGACACATGTAGCTCTTGCATTGACAGCAAATATCAGTTCCACTTTCCTTTGAGCATACACATTAGTAACGTATAAAACACATTATCAAAGTCATAATCTATAAAAAAATTTATGAATGCGACGAGACAATTTAAAGAACTCGAATAAACTGTATCCACTCTGTCAAATTAACTTGCTGAACCACAGTATAATGCTAATCTATGGATTATGCTGAAACTTCGAATATATGTCTGTACATTTGCCTCTGCTTGTTAAATTAGTGACTCTGCACAAGAATCCAACTAAATAGCAAAGTCACTGTCCCATGTGGTACAGTGTTTGGTGCAACCAAAATGATTATCAAAACAAAAACTAAATGTTAAATGGGAACTAAAGACATAACAGATAAAGAGATATAATAAGAGACTAAAGAAATCTGACTTGTTTCTTATTTTCTAAAAAAATAAAATTCTTACTTGTTTCTTACTTGTTTCTGATCACGAGTGTATTTGGTGGAGGAATAGCTCATCGTTATAAGCACTGTATATGAACAACTCCTGACTTTCTATTCAGACAAACAATACAAAAAAAATCATATATCTTCAGATAGATCCGAAGCAAACGAAATTGAAAGGTACGTACCTCGATTAAACTAAGATTGAAGGAGTCGTGAGCTTGAGGCTGGACGGTCATGGATTCAGCTGCTCCCGAGAAGGGGAAAAGCGAGAAGGAGAAGGAGAAGCAAATACTGGACAGTCATGGACTCAGCTGCTCCTGAGAAAATAATTTAATTCATAGATCAAGATTAGCATCTAACAATACATTATGACTACCCAAATATTTAAGAATGTCAAAGTGATTTTAAATAACCTTTCCGTGCATGATTTTTTTTATATACTTCAGTCCTTTCATCATGCAATATTCTTACTTGATATAGAGTATGAAAATATTGTCTCCCCTATTTGAATTCAATCATGTTAGTTCTCCAACATTAGTAATTGATTCAATTAATGATATTTGAAAATTATTTCCTAAGTATCATTAATTGAACCAATTACTAATAGTGGAGAATTAATATAATGTCATTCCACCTTGATCAAAGAGTTCTCAAATCAATACTAATTGAGAACAATAGAGTATTCTCCCTAATTATTCTAGGGTGATGAATCTTATATTGATCACTTAGCTACCTCTAGATAGGTCGTGCTATATCTAATAATTATTGACTAAGCTATCATTGATTAGAATAGATCATAAGTAGTTTCAAAATATAGCAATTCTTATACAAGATAATTTTGGAGATCTCAAATCAAATGATTACTAATATAACTATCAAGATGAGAATTTTAATAAACGTACAAGTAATATTCCAAATAGAATTTTTATATGAGGTTAAATCAGTGAACGTGTTCTCTAAGAAGCAAACATATGTTTGTTTAAGTATCTTCATCCTTTAATATGTAAGATCAACTGCTTTCTTTATAAGGAAAAATATAAAGTGTGCTAGTTTTTTTAATGATCTATTAATGTAAGTCTCAATAAACTAATAACTATAAACAATTTAGGGATAATAAATAAATACAACAAGAATCTCATATTTATAATCTTATCATAATTTTATTTGCAACATATATTTATCTCATGAATTTTATTATCTACATCTAAATATGTAAAAGATAAAGTTTATCTTTAAATTATTTTATAACTAAATTATGACTAATAGATTAATTGTAGGGCATAAACCAACAAAAGTAATAATGAATTCTTTTCAAGAGGAGAGGAATAAATTAACATGAATTTTTTAGACAATTGAAAATTTGGATTATTCTATATTTCTTCTTTTTATGAAGTGATTTCTTTTTAATAATGGAAAAAAGCAATTACACAAATTTTAAGTGTAGATTGAATAAGTTAACAATTTAAAATTAAGGACTTACTCAATCTAAAAGATCAATAAAAAAAGTTCTTATGGAGTGTTTCTTTGCGGAGAGGCCTGGAAGTCAAAAAGCATCTCGACAGCCTCCCCCTTTAAATCAAACCACCCCTTGCGGGACTATAATCTTGGCAATCTTACCAAAAGTCAAGTTGATAGCATCGACTACACGAACAATCATTATTGGCTGTGGAATACCAAGTTCAAAAGGTTGAAATCTCTGTTTTCTTGCTCACATTATCTTAGGAATGGAAATTATTTCGGAACAATATGGCCCACAAAACTTCTATCATTCCACTGAGGTACTAAGCATATAAATTATCTACAACATGAGTCAAACCACTCCCTTTATAAGTTTCTTTACATGTTTATTAACATAGTTGTCCCAAAATATTTAAAAGATAAAAATAGAGTCTGAAGAATTGCAACCATTAACTCTGCATTTCTCTTGAATTTCGTTACTCTTTCTGCCAAGGCAACACATTAGTCATTGGGTCCTTAAAGCTTTTGAGTACTCTATCCCTGAGCCCAGTGTCTGTGACCTCACAGAACCTACTGGACCAATCTGGCGGCTCAATAGCCCTGGTCCCCAGGCCCGGTGTTCGGTCCTTGGACCCAACATTTTGCTTATTCTGCCAGTCAGCCACATACGTGGCCACCCTCCTGTAGAACTTCTCTTTGAACACCTCCCACACCTGGTATTTATAGTGATTAATCACCAACATTCCCCTATCAGCATTCACAAAACGAAAACCATCCCTCAAGTGGAAATGGTGCACCACATTGACCAATGTGGAATTCAATGCCTCTGGCCTTACTATACTCTTGTGTCTCTCCGGTGTCAATAACCGGCATGTATAGCTTATCATAACCCCTTCG
Organism: Erythroxylum rufum; assembly: GCA_027478365.1. Lineage (NCBI taxonomy): Eukaryota > Viridiplantae > Streptophyta > Magnoliopsida > Malpighiales > Erythroxylaceae > Erythroxylum > Erythroxylum rufum. The sequence continues at coordinate 11,893,166 of JANIHZ010000008.1, forward strand.
GTCGGCACATGATTTAGGCCCGAGGGCCCAAAACTATGACAAGTGACCCGAATTTCACTCTTGTTCCGGTAATTACTAAGCACGTCGTGTAGTGATGATCCTAATGGCATGTGAAAAAATTCATCTATGTCTATAAACCCGACCCACTCACATGAAGCCCGGGCCCTTAGAGCACAATGGGCGAATCCTGCCTCTTGAGTCTTGATCCAAGGCCAAACATGCCTAGAAATGTTGAAATGGGCATCAACTAATGACACTATGATTTCTTCAATATCGTCATCACTATTGTTGTCATAAATGAACCAACGTTGCACTCCAATTCGGCCATGGTACATGATCCATTCGCTCAAGAACCTTGCTTGATTCCGTAACATAGTGCAAACACACATTTCATACGGTTTTTGGGATCCCGTACTGGGTTCGGAAGGGAACTGGCGACCTAACCTAGCAATAGACCGCATTGTTCGTCCACCCTTTACTCTAATTGAGACCTTAATCCCATTATGTGGGGCATTCAATATGCTCAAAGGAGTTTCACACCGTACAATCTCTTGAGCTATGGATATCACAGTTGATCTTAACAACAACTTAGTTCTCCTGAAATCCCAACCGTACACGCACTCAAACCTCGACACCTCGTAAAGCTTATCTGGTCGTAGATTAAGCCCCTTAACAAAAGCAATCGTAGCCTTGTCGCGGTCGATCGAAGCTTCATACACTAGTGAGTCCCACCTATGAGTGAGCCCACGATGGGGAAGGAGAAATCCAGATTTGAGTATCAGAGAAACGGTCAATCCTCGGGGATTAAGCGGACACCGTACTATCTGACCAAGCAAACCGTGACCGTCGATGTGATGAGGCGGCCGAATGAACGCCGGGTGCGACGAATTGGGCGACAAGTAAACGCAGCGGATATCCTCTTTGGTAAATAAACGATCGGATGGAGGGTATATTAGGAAAATAAGAATCTCGTCCGGAAAGATTACAATATCACGAATCGCCACCACCGCAGATGCTAAAGACTCGCCGGCGATGGCCTCCATCGTCGGTTTCGGCCATATGGAGACGATTTGTGGATGAAATTTTTCTGTTCTTGAAACAAGGAAGAAATTAAATTACAATACAAAAAAATATATGAAAAAGAAAAGTGAAAATTTTGAATTCCAATCCCCGATCATAAAAGAAATGTTCATTGTTTCTTTTAACTGGGTTTGTATTTTTATAGTAATCCAGAAGTTTAAGTGTGAGTCACACCACAAGAAAAATCCAAAATAACCGTTGAACTTAGAAAAAAGAAAAAGAAAAGAGAGCGAGTACTTCTAAATAAGAGGCGAAAACTGGAGAAAGAGCAGGAAGTGAAGAGAACGCAAGAGACGACGACGAAGACGGTGCACCGAAAGAACCTACTCCATGAAACGACGTCCCGTTTCCGACCCTTCATTGAAGCTTACTTCTGCTGATGCTGTTGTTATCAAACCCAACAACGACGACGACGACGACGACCAGACCACCAACAAAGTTTTATTCTTTTTCTTCAACCTCCTTGATCTTAGTTCAGTGAATGCACATAAATAAAGGAATAGATGAAGCTATCTCTTTAGTTGTTGGTTTTTTTTTTTCAGGTATCGTATTCGTTCTACTTAACACTCGAAGCTACAGAGAAAGTTTGCTTGGTTAGAGACAGGAACTAGGGAAGGGAAGAACGTGACAGAATGGGCGTTGATAAAGAGATAGAGAGAGAGAGAGAAACACACTCTCTCTTGTTTTGTAATTCTTAAATTTTTGTTGTTCGAGTTAGATCGTTTTTGTCGGTTTTCTGCGGTCGTTGTTATGACTCCGTCTCCTCCTCTTTTCTATTAAGTATTAAAATCAAATATCTATAGATTAAATTCAATTCATATTTATAATTTATTATTCCCTTCCACCTCAGTCCAAATATTTTTTTAAAGCTTAAAATAATATAAAGACTTACGTATTATGGATATGATACGTACACAATTGGGTGGTCCGTTTTACGTTGTCTATCGTTTTGAAAAATTGCAACCCCTGACGACCACATGCGTGCCACGTGTAATATGACTAGAAGAGGTTGTGATAGTCCCTGTTGCAGGGGATGGGAATACCTTCCGTCTTAATTAGTGCAAATCGCATATAAAGACAAGATAATATAAAGCTGCCAGTGGCCATTGATTGGGCTCACTTTTTCCCACGTGGGGTCCATACAATGACATATTGCCACGTCATCTTGACGGCTCAAGCTCGAATTAGTGAATATTAATGAGACGACTCCTTTAACAGGCTATAAATGTGGGTCCATCTACTGATCTTAGCCATTATTAGGAAGTAAAGAACCCGTTCAATCATACCTATGATTTATTAAGCACATCGATTGTACATAGTTATCACGACGATCCATCTACCGATCTTTACCAAAATTAGCTAGTAAAGAACCCATTCAATCACACCTATGATTTATTAAGCACGTCGAATGTACGTAGTTATCAGGACGATACTTATCATCAACCTTTTAATGGGTCGATTGGGACTTGCACTGGTTGAAGGTGGGTGGGCCAGGCCCAGTAATCGAATGCCTCAAGACTGCCTCGACTTTCTTGGAATTCTAAAATTGTTAATCCACAGACAGGCTCTGAACTGAATACATACAAAAATTCAACGTAATGCTAAAGATGTTAATGGGCCGTGCCGGGGCTGGGCTACTCCTGGCCCAACCCAGCCTGACCTTGAGTCATGTTCCGTGGCCCGACGGGTAGGGATGGATCGGCCAGTGGCCTGATAGGCCACGAGTTATATATTTTTTTAAAAAATCTTCAAAAACAAAATTGTTTTAATAAAACGACGTCATTTTTTAAATACTCGTGGCCTGCCTGACCTTAGCTTATGACCCGGTTAACTCGGGCCAAAATCAAGCTAGGTTTGATCGAGTCGGGCAAATTTTAACATCTATACTTAATGCGAGTTTTTAGTATTACAATTTTAATGTTAGAGAAGATTATAAAGGTAGAACAATGATATGAGATTTTAGAACGTATGTCAGGGCTCCCGTTGTTAGAAAATTTAGGGTAAAATTTGATCTCCCTAATAGCAAAATAATTACAAATTTTCATTCATTCAAATTAAGATCACTTTAAATATATAACATGATTAACACATAAAACATGAATTTTAATTTGTATCTTATTATAAAGTTTGATACTTTTCTCATTGATTCCTTCGAACTGTTTCTGAAATTGATTCATCTTAATTATCATAGTTTAATAAATGTTCATTCTTTAACCATATCCATAAAATGTATTAACAGAATTTTATAATTATTATTAAGAGGGTTACGTAAGTGATGTTATCTCCTTTGGAGCCTAATTTTATTTGCTATGATCATTTTAATAGTTTAATTTTAATTAAATACTAATTATGTTCAAATAAGATTTAATATCTCATATTAATTATAATTTATTCAATGTCTTACAGTTAATGATAAAATTTATCAAACTTTACGATTAAGTCTACTATGATTAAAACATCTTTTCTTTCTTTAATTCATTATTTGTGTATAACCCATTAGGTACACAAATATATTGGTAGTGGATATATTTATAATTATAAATCATATTAAGGATTAAATAAATTACACTTATGTAATTTAATGCCTATTTGTTTTCATTTAGATTTTTGATTTTCTGTTTTTTTTTTCAAATTTAGTTTAAAAAAATTGTTTGTTTGAG
>JANIHZ010000008.1:11940362-11961766 GCA_027478365.1 Erythroxylum rufum
ACCGTTGATCGGACCGCTGTGAGGGGCTTGGTAAGTAAATCCGCTACTTGATCTTCTGTGTTTATGTAACGAACTTCTAATTCTTGCTTCTATATTCTGTCTCGTATAAAATGCACATCAACCTCGATGTGTTTCATCCAAGCGTGAAACACTGGATTTAGAGCTAGAGACTGTATTCCATTATTATCACACCAGAGAATTGGTGTTTGCTTGAGAGTGAACCCTAGTTCCTTTAACAATGAGTGCAACCATAATACCTCTGTAGAGACCTGAGCTAGGGCTGTATATTTAGCTTTGATGCTAGACCTAGCGACTGTAGTTTGTTTCTTTGACATCCAGAACACTAAATTACCCCCTAGGAAGACACAACCTCTAGTTGTCGACTTCCTATCATCTGGATTCCCAGCCCAATCTGAGTCACTGTAAGCCTGTAGAGATAGAGGATTGTGCGAGGGTTGAAAGTGAAGAGCATAACCAATTGTTCCCTTTAGATACCGTAAGACTCTTTTGCAAGTAACCTAGTGTGATTCGAGAGGCTGAGAGAGAAACTGACTGAGACGATTCACTGTATAACTAATGTCTGGTCTTGTATGGCATAGGTATTGAAAAGCACCTATAGTGTTGCGGTAGTGAGATTCGCAAAGGGAGTACCATCAATAGTTGAGAGCTTGGTTCCAGTGGCTATTGGAGTGAAGCAAGGAGTGCAATCCATCATATTCGCCCTAGCCAGAACATCAAGCGTGTATTGCCTCTATGAAAGGTATAAGCCCGATTCATTTCTGTATGCTTCAAGTGCAAGAAAATGACCTATACTGCCAAGTGTTTTCAATGCAAATTTTGTGTTTAATTACATTATTATTGAGCAGATTGCTGCATTAGAATTTCCTGTCACCAGGATGTCATCTACATAGATTAGAATTAACATAATAATTCCATTTGCAGACCTGTAAAATAGAGAAGTGTCTGATATAGATTGTTGAAATTTCCACTGTAGAAGAGTGGACTTAAGAGTTGTTTACCATGCTCTTGGAGCTTGCTTAAGGCCATAAAGAGCCTTATCTAACCTACACACATGGTTAGGAAGAGTAGAGTCCTCAAAACCCTCTGGTTGTTTAACATAGATCTCCTCAACCAAAACCCTATTTAGGAATGCATTATTAACATCAACCTGCTGAATATCCAAGTTATGACTGATTGCTAGAGATAGAATAACCCGAATTGTAGATGATTTTACTATTGGGCTATACGTTTATGTGAAATCAAGCCTTGGTATTTGCTTGAACCCTTTAGCTATAAATTTAGCTTTGTATTTGGCAATGGTTCCAGTAGAATCATACTTTATTTGAAACACACACCTAGTTCCAATAATCTGTTTAGAAGAGTCATAGGGCACCAAATGCCATGTTTTATTCCTCTGCAGAGCCTGAACTTCATCAAACATTGCTTGATTCCATTTAGGATTAGATACAACAATAGCAGTTAATTTTAGTTCTGAGTATTTTTATGGAGATAGAGATGTATTTTATACTTTTGGCTTTGAAATACCACTCTTAGATCGAGTCTGTATAGGAAGTAAATTGGATACACTAGGAGGAACAATATGGTTAGGAGAAAAAGATGTGGAATCTGGAATAAGATTAGAATGAGTTACCTGATTTATTGTCTCTGAAGGATATGATTGCAGAGAGGTTTCCACTATAGGGGAGTGCATTGGAATGACCTATAGAGTGTCTGTGAGCGTGGAAATTGGTAGGCTAGGAGGAGTAATTGCGGACGAATTCGATTTTGAAAATAATGCAAAATATGAAAATTTTGTTTCATTGAAGGTTACATGTCTAGACATGTAAATGTGACCTGTAGGGTGTAGGCATTTGTAACCTCTGTGAATAGGACTGTATCCCAGAAAAATACACTTGCTGGTGTGGTACCCAAGCTTATGTTTATTGTAACATCTGAGAAAAGGGGAAACAAACACAACCAAATATTTTTAGATGAGTATATGAGGGCAGTTTGTTAAATATCTTCTGAAATGGTGATTTATTTCCTAACATAGGAGTAGGGAGATGATTGATAAGATATGTAGCTGTCTGAAATGCCTCTAACCAAAATTGTAAAGGTAATTTAGCATAAGAGAGTAATGTGAGTCCAATTTCAATCACATGTCTATGTTTTCGTTCTGGAATCCCATTTTATTGGTGGGTATAAGGACAACTGAAGCTTGTTTGGATTCCATGTGTAGCAAGGAATGGTTTTAGAACTATAAATTCCCCTCCCATGTCACTGTGTAAGGCCTTAATTTTATGGTTTAGCTGCAGTTCAACAAATGCCTTAAATCGAATGAATGCTGCCATGGCTTCTAATTTTTGTTTTAGGGGATACAGTTATGTGAATCTAGAAAAGGCATCGATAAATATAAGATAGTACCTATGTCCATTTGTAGAAGGAAAAGGACTAGGTCCCCAAACATCTATGTAAACTATTTCTAGAGCTTTTGTTGCAAAAATTTCATGTGTTTGAAAAGGTAGTTTGTGTTGTTTGCCATATTGACATGAATCAAAAAACTGTAAAGAAGATTTAGCAAAATGAAATTTGTAATTCATTGATTGTAAAATGTGTTTTAGTACATTAGCATTTGGATACCCTAAACGAGCATGCCACTCATTTACATTTGATTCAACTAATAATGCACAAAAGAAAGTAGAGAATAAAGGTTGTACAATCCATTCTTGAGCAGGATCTGTTTTAAAAACACAACAAGAATTGTTAAACTCAACAATAATCTTATTATCTTTTGTTAATTGAGAAATGCCCAATAAATTTTTGGTTATTTTAGGCACATGAAGAATATTATTCAACTTGATAAGAGAAATGGATGATGAAGATAGATAAGATGACCATGTGATATAGGGAGTTTAGAATCATTACCAACTGCTAGTTGTTCTTTGCCTGTGTAAGCATTCTGAATACTGAGATTTGAGAGATCAACTGTAACGTAGTTTGGAGCCCCACTGTCAATAGACCAATTTGGGTTAGGAGTAGCATCTGATGCGTTGTGTTGGGTAGATTGATGAGCAATGTAGGCTTGTTGAGTAGGATGAGTAGGTTGCTGGGTAGGATTGTAAGATCTGTTTCCCTGCCAATTAGTGTCAAATCGCTTATAGCACTTTAGAGCATCATGTCCTGGCTTGTTGTAAAGTTGATAGGAAATTCTATTGGATCTACCCCCTCGTCCTCTACTTCCCCTGCCACGATAGTGTCCTTAACCTCCAGTAGGAGCACGATTAGAGTTCTGAGAGTAGGTTGCCATGTTGGCAGTGGTATTTAACAGTGAGATTTGAGAATGAGCACGTTGTTGCTCAAGTCTTGTTTCGTGTATCATTAGAGTATAAAGAACCTCCTGAAGAGATGATAGAGCCATAGAGCTCGTTAACATGACTACCATTAAGTCATACTCACTACCTAAACAGTTGAGAACACTTAGGATTAATTCTTGCTCCGAAACGGCATGCCTTGCAACCTTGAGAGAGTCACCTATAGACTTAACCTGTTGAATATAATCAGAAATAGTAGAGACTCCTTTTTGTAGAGAAGAAAGCCTTTGTTTGAGCTGCAAGACCTTGACAAAGGAAGTCTGCGCATACAAGCGTACTAAAATTTGCCATAGCTTTTTAGAAGAGCTGGCATGATTCACCCGGCCAATTACAGACTCACCAATAATAGTGAGCAACCAACAAAGCAATAATTGATCCACTATAGTCTATGACTTGTGTGCAGGATTTGGGACGAAAATAGGGTTTGCAGAAGTGTCATGATTAGGAGAAGGAATCAAAGCTGGAGGACATTCATAATCTGATGAGATATACATCTCTAGATCTAGGGTGCATACAACAGCCAATATTTGAGGACACCAGTTGAGATAGTTGCTCTGATCGAGTTTTAATGGTAGGTTGAAATTAAATGTCTTGGCAAGGGCTGAAAACTCAAGAGAGGTGGAATATGGAGGTGTGGTGGTGTTGGTATCTATTGTTGATGATGAAGCCATTACAATATTAGACGATTAGTCAATATATGCTCTGATACCATGTAAGATTTGTAAGTATTTTGTGTATCTGCACTAGAATTTATTATCAATATGTTGAGTGTATTTATACAGAGTATTGAATGGATTTCATCCATTGATTTGAAAATTTTAAAATCTAATGGATAAGGTTCTAACTAATTCTGACAACCTTGGTTGTGAGCTAAATTCAGCTGACATTCTTGTTATAAGGATTTGCTTGTGTGTTGTGCAGGTACATGGCAAGCTTGTTGGAATTCTCTCGAAGCAACAGAGTAGAGTTGGGCTTCTAGTTGCTTAGGTTTCATTTGGGCTTGCTGTATGTTGAGCTCTCGGGTCAAGTTGTGAACCGACCTAGAGATCTTATCTCCATCAAAAACTAGGTTGGATATGTCAATCTAGAATTATAGTAACTCTCTTTGTCTTGCTTCCTTATCCGATAGAACTCTGTTGCCTTTTTTTCACGTGCTTGTGTATATAGTTGATTCTTCAGGCGTCTTGCTTACAGTATTATTTATTTATTCGTGTCGTGAGCTTCCTTTGCCCTCCTTTTCATATTTCGTCTCGATTGTGTTATTTATATTATTATTAGCTTGTTATTATTATTATTTTATTAATTTTCATCTTAGTATTAGTTTTACCTGGCATTACGTGTCTTAGTCGTTTGGTTTTCATCACTGAATTTTCGTTCGTGCCAGTTCTTTTATTATTGCTTCTGTTTCTTGCATCATTTTTACTTGTTACATCTGTATGTGGGTCTACCGAGAAACAGTCTCTCTACTATTTAGAGGTAAAGTTGCGTACTATAAAACCTCCCTAGACTCCGTTTCACTGCAAGACTTCAGACTTAGTGGATGATGATGATAATAATGAAGCCCTTTTAATTCTCCTGCTGTATAATTTGATGATTATGAAATCCCCATGAACTCATCTACTATTTTCTACGCCGCATCACTCCTTTCTCTTGAACAATATACCTCAAGGCCGTTCTTTTGTTCTTTCTTGAGAGTTCTGAACATCAACCTCTAAATATTAGCTATATCAAAACTATATATATAACAAAACCAACCTGCTGAATTAAAGAACTCAGCCCATGTTATTTTCCTCACTAATTCCTCAGTTCCAATAACTAAAAGCCCCAAATCAAAAGATCCAGTCAAAGGTGTAATCTTAAAGAGAAAACCACCATACGAAATCCCAGCTAAGGAATATAGTAAAAGTTATGGAAGCCCATCTTACAGTAAAGCTGCAGATTCTCGATTTATCTGAAGGGATAAAATAAGAAAAGAATCTGAAAAATCGATGGTCTTGCCAAAATAAATCCAATTAATGCGTCCATAGATACTTTGATAGACAAACTCAATAGTACCTCAGGCCAAGAGGAAGAGGAGAAGGAAGCTCTTCTCAATGGTAGAAAGCTTAACAAGAAAGGAGGAGGAAAACAGTTTACTCACATCTCACACTCGCCATGCAATTGATTGAAAATGGAACCAAAAGGAACTCGAGAACTTGCCATGTGGGAGCAGTCCTCGTGCTGTCTTGTTTGCTGGTGACGTGGGAAATCTTCATAATCAACGATTAAATCTTAATGGAGATTTTCACGATCACTACCAGTGCAGTGATGACTTATGAATGATTGTCAAACTTAATTTTGTCTATTTTGGTAAACAAACTTACTTTGTCTTGGAAGTCACATCTAAGACAGGCGTTTAACATGATCTGAACTGCTTGACATGAATAAAATGTTGTTTTCTTTTCGATAAAATTTAAATTGTATTACAAGTAATAAGCTCGCCTTTATTACAAAATTAGTTACGAAGAACCTTTACAGTCCTTCTTTATAGATTTTAGAGTATTTTGTTTAAACACTACTAACATAGCCAACAAAACGAACCTTCGAACTGAGGTTTTGCGTTTCGTTGATGATAAGACTCCGAGTCCTTATCCATTAAATTGTAGTTTGGCTGCTACCTCAATACACTCATTTACCGCTTTCTTTTGATTTTCCTTTTTGTCGAAAATCTATATGCTAGTAAATTAATACCAAGTCCTGGTACGTGCTATTAACTCTATTATAGTATTCGTTAAAATGCTAAAAAACCAATCTTTGAGACTTTGACTTCTTGCATCTCTCTACAGTCGATGAATTTTAGATCTTTGAGACATACCCTTCTCGAGCCAGGCCTTCAATTCCAGCTCCAATGGCCAAATTCATGGTTTTGATGTTGGTTTATGCTGCGTGCTGGTTGTTGTTATGTGTTGGTGACGGGTCGAGCGTGGATACCGGTCGCAGGATCCACACTCTGTTCTCGGTTGAGTGTCACAATTACTTCGATTGGCAGACCGTGGGTTTCCTGCATAGCTTCAAAAAAGCCCGACAACCAGGACCTATAACCCGATTACTGAGTTGTACGAATGAGGAAAAGAAGAATTATAGAGGAATGCATTTGGCTCCCACTTTTGAGGTGCCATCTATGAGCAGACACCCCAGAACTGGCGACTGGTGAGTTTCTCTGCGTTGTTTGTTCATCAGAACAGTATATTTCCTTGATTTCTTCTCAAATGAGACATTTTTCAATAGAAGTTTTTCATGAAGCATGTGTGCGTAGATTGTACAAATTCATCGATCTATGACGCAAAGAAAAGCAGAAGAAACACCTGTCTTGAAATAGTAAAAGCTTTTATTCCTTTCTAGTAGTTAAAGCAACAAATTCGACTATTTTAACAAAACGTGGGATGAGGATTATGTTCTTTAGTTACTGCTTATTCCTTGTTTGAAGTTGTCCATTTTTTTGTGATTTACTTTGGTCCATCTTCATTCTCAATGCATATCAAGTTCATCTACTAAATAAAACTTGTGAGAGGTGCGGATTCAGTCAATTCTATTTCTTTTTCCCCAGATAGCATTTTTTCCTTAGCTTCAATGTCAGAGTAGATTCTCCTATTGACGTCCTCAGTCCTCAGTCCTCACCCTTCATTCTGCTTTGTTGATTCCTTCGCTCTTGGCTGTCGCATTGTGCATCATTTATGCTGTTGTTATGTCCTCGAATAAATTCTCAAGCAATTCATCTCTTCTTTTTCTGTGAACTGCTGTTGTACGCTGAAGCATAGAAAAGTTAACGTAAATGCTATCTTATTTTTACTCCTGCAGGTACCCGGCAATTAACAAACCTGCTGGAATTGTCCACTGGCTTAAACATAGTACAGATGCTGATAATGTTGATTGGGTGGTTATATTAGATGCAGATATGATCATTCGAGGTCCAATTATACCTTGGGAACTTGGAGCTGAGAAAGGAAAACCTGTTGCAGCATATTATGGGTACTTAAGAGTTTTACTTATTATTCAGCATTGGCTGAAAAAAGAAGAAGGAAATTCTCCCTTGATGCATCTTTTGCATGATCATTGCACGAGTTCTGCTTGTTATCATGCAACTGCTATTGGGTTCAACCAGCCCAACCCATCAATGGGTGTTTCAACACTATTGCATAATGTTTTAACTTTGATAATTGTGCACAATCCTCCAGATGTAGTAATGAATAAGTTCAGTAGAACATCAACATTTTTAAAAGTACAAGATCTTTTTTTGACCTTTGGATGGTGAAGTCAATCATGCTTTTGCAATTGTCTGGACTTTTTTCTCGTGTCATTTAATGATATGTCTTGCTTATATACTTCATTTGTTCGCCATTTAAGTTGTTCCTTATTATGACTGCAAAAATGTATACAATGCATAATCAGGTATTTGATTGGATGTGATAACATCCTGGCACAATTGCACACAAAGCATCCTGAGCTATGTGATAAAGTTGGGGGCCTTCTAGCCATGCACATAGATGATCTTCGAGCATTAGCACCCATGTGGCTTTCAAAGACTGAAGAAGTGCGGGAAGATAGAGCTCATTGGTCAACCAACATAACTGGTGACATCTACGGTCAAGGATGGATAAGTGAGATGTATGGCTACTCATTTGGTGCGGCTGAAGTAAGTATTGGCACTATTTTGTTTCGAAAATGAAGTTACCTTCTATTGTCCACTTACTGAGTTCAACATTATTGGCTGATGAACTCTTCTACTTAATTTTGTATTTTCAGGTTGGACTTCGGCACAAAATTTATGATGATTTGATGATTTACCCTGGTTATATTCCACGAGAGGGTGTGGAGCCTATTCTACTTCACTATGGCTTGCCATTTAGTGTTGGAAATTGGTCCTTCAGTAAATTAGACCATCATGAAGATAGTATCGTCTATGAGTGTGGTCAGCTATTTCATGAGCCTCCTTATCCTAGAGAGGTATGAAAACAAAGAGACGAACTATTTGGAAGTTTGCTTTAGGAGTTATTGTTATCCATGCTTTCAATTGCAGAAAGCATAAGAATTTGGCTATTACGAAGCATTTTATTCTTTGCTTGTTACATAAGAACAGGATCAAATGAGAAGATTTCATGAGCTAATTCTAAATCCTAAGGGAAAAAGGTACTATCTTTCATTCATGCAGGTGCAAGCCATGACATTTGATCCAAATAAAAGGAGGGGCCTATTGTTAAGTATAGAGTGTATAAACACTTTGAATGAGGGCCTTCTTTTACAACATGCTACAGATGGATGCCCGAAGCCAAAATGGTCAAAATACTTGAGCTTTTTGAAGAGCAGAACTTTTGCTGAATTGACTCGTCCAAGATATCTTACTCATGAGGGTATGGAAGCTAAGGAGGCCATAAAAGAGCAGGAGATTGTTGATAAACCTCAAAAGCCTCATCCAAAGATCCACACGATATTCTCCACAGAATGTACACCTTACTTTGATTGGCAGACTGTAGGCCTTGTACACAGTTTCCACCAGAGTGGCCAGCCTGGCAATCTCACACGCCTTCTCAGCTGTACAGATGAGGACTTAAAGCAATACAGAGGACACGATCTGGCTCCCACCCATTATGTTCCTTCCATGAGCCGGCACCCGCTAACAGGAGATTGGTAATATCTTCATCTTTATACAGGTTTAGCACTGAATTGTCTCTGGCTTGTGGAATTTCTGGTCATTTTGGTTTAACTGAGAGGTTAACTTTGTCATTTGCTTCATCTCGAACACAATATACTCTTTTCAGTAATTGAATTTGGACTAATATCAACTGACATGTTTAAATTTTGTGGTTAGAAGGATCCTAGATATTTTTGCAGCTGAAAAGCACTCAGAAAGTCCCTCTGATTCCATTTATTATCGTATATTATGCTATTTGTTTGAAATTATGTGTTTCACTTGGAAGCTTGTATAATCTCCCTAGTAGAAATGGCTAGTTGTGCTAAAGTGACTCTTGGTAGGGAAAATAGAACCAGTGTTGTCTTTTCGACTCAACTTGGTACCTTTGGATTGTTAGTTTTTATGTCTATTATGTTTCTCATTGGAAGCTAATGATATTATTTTATAGGAGATGAGGGGCCAAAAGTAGTGCACTATTATAAATAGATGGGTATGTAACCCAATTAGGTTCTAACCATTTTGTGCACTTCTTCTGTCACCTACATGGATCATAAACCATTGCCAAAGTGGTTATGTGGCTTGGACTTTGCATTTTCTACACGATTAACTAGTTAACTGAAAGATCTAAAGAGCAACAGGAATCCTTTTTTTTTTTTAATTTCCTTCACTTTTCTATTTTTCAGGTATCCAGCAATTAATAAACCTGCTGCAGTTGTTCATTGGCTTAACCATGCAGATGTTGATGCTGAGTTCATAGTTATTCTTGATGCTGACATGATCTTGAGAGCTCCAATCACTCCATGGGAATTCAAAGCTGCACATGGCCAGCCTGTCTCAACTCCCTATGAGTAAGACCAAGAGTTTTATGCTCTTGCATTGTTTAGTAAATGGCAATTACGTTTGGTCTGGGTTATCTCTCTTTTTCATATTTGTGGTGCACGAGCATAAGGGAATAATGTGCAGCTAACAAAGGTTCATGATTTTATGCTTGTTAGCTACCTTATTGGTTGTGATAACGAGCTTGCGAAAATCCACACACGCAACCCTGATGCTTGTGATAAAGTTGGGGGTGTAATAATCATGCACATAGATGATCTTCAACAATTTGCTCTACTATGGTTGCATAAAACTGAGGAGGTCCGGGCTGACAAAGCTCATTATGCTACTAACTTTACGGGCGATATATACTCATCCGGCTGGATTAGTGAGATGTATGGTTACTCATTTGGTGCCGCAGAGGTATTCCATATCCTTTAGGACCCCTCTCTTTTAAACAGTAATAATTTATTTTACAATGGGACTTGCATCAGTAACTTTGGTTTTGTATTTCTCTAATCTCCTGACATGTGGATTCTTACTTGCCCATGCCATCACTTGATATTCCGTTAATTGCTTAAATTCTGCAAGAGTTATGAGTTTTACTACCTTTCATTTACTTGTTTATTAATTCTTTATATGCACAGATGAATCTACGGCACATCATCAACAGGGAGATATTAATATACCCAGGATATGTCCCTGAGCCTGGGGTAAAGTATAGAGTTTTTCACTATGGATTAGAATTTAGAGTTGGGAACTGGAGCTTTGATAAAGCAAACTGGAGAGATACTGATGTTGTCAACAAATGCTGGGCTAAGTTTCCTGAACCCCCTGATCCTCCAACAGTGGATCGGACCGACAACAACATCCTGCAGAGAGACCTGCTTAGCATAGAATGTGCAAAGGCACTTAATGAAGCACTATACCTTCATCATAAGAAGAGAAACTGTCCCAATCCCGGCTCCATATCCACATTAAATTGGGATGCCAGGAAAGAAATTGGGAGTTCAAGGAAATTTGGCAAGTTTGAAGGAAACGATTCTGTAAGAAGCAGTCCTGTGCGGATCAAACATTCTCAGGAATCATCTCCTGATGCTTCAGACGGGCTATTTGGTTCATTAAGGGTATGGGTTGTAGCTTTATGGGTGTTTTCTGGTTTGGGTTTCTTGGCATTCATGTGCACGGTGTTTTCAGGGCGCAAAAGCAAGGCAAATAAGAGTAAAAGTTACAAAAATAGGAGAAAGTATTCTTATTCAGGTTTACTGAACACTGGTGGACGTGATAGGCCTCCTAACAGCGTTGATGCATCTTTATAACCTTAAAGCTTACAGCAAAAGATCACAGAGATTTATAGAGGACCGGACATACTAGCGAACTTCAGAAAGTCTCAGACGTAAATTTTGGGGAGTTACACTTATAGACCAGAAAACTGTGTTAGAAAAAATACTACATTTTATTTAAGTTTTGTGCATTGATTCTGTTATTCTTAGCTTCTATTGTTGATCATGTCTTCATCATTACCAATGTAATACAAAGGAACAATGAAGAGCTCAGACTAGTTTTTTTCCCCTTAAAATGCCACTTATTGTTTGTGCACATTGTTTTCTCAAGCTGTTGTGTGCGTTTATAGGTGAGTGAGAATAAAGCCTTTTCCAGGTGACCAGGTGCTGGATGTATTCCTTTTCTCAAGCTTCAATTATCTGTTAAAGTAAGCCATCTCACTTGTTGGAAAGTAATAAGAACTTCAGAACCCAATTCCCTTCTGTTCTCTTTCTCCTCTCCTGCATTTTCATATTATTTTAGAGGCAAATGCGGAGTCTTTTTCCCAAAATATGGACCTGTCGTCTTCTTCAGTTCAAATTAACTAACAAAGTGGACGTTGGGAGGCGTGGGCCCCAAAACCCTTTAAAAAGCTTGGAGCTTTTTGAAGGATGGTTGGTGGACCCTACTCTTTCTTCAGACAATAAAAGAATCCATCGCCTTCCTCTCTTTCACTTTATCGTTTGAACGTACTACATCATCTGCCTGCTCTGCTATTTCCACTTCTTTGAAATTCAAAATTACAATGTATCTGCGCTTTTGAGGAGGCACAACTACAAAGTTCAACTGGAAAACATTAATAACAAAACCGGGGTGTTTTTAGTTTTACCATTGTATTGAAGTCTGTTACAACACAGCCAAACTCATGGGGGAGACAACCTGTCTCGTGCAACCATTCTCTTATGCTGCAGGAATTCCTTCCAGTGAAGCGTCCAAGGTAGAGTTCACGAAACTGAATTCTTTATACCATCTTTGTCGTCCAAGGGCACTAATGATTGGTTGTAATAACTCCTTCAAATTTGTAGTGGGTTGCTTGAATTCTTCCTTTTGATTCCTGTAGTGTCGCTACAGGCGTTTACTTTTTATGCTTTTTCTTTTTCTATTCGTTAGCTTGTTCTCTTACAGACCAAGATTACTATACAAGCTCTTACGTCACAGGGTAAGCCAATTCATCCTCTCGGCCAGTCTGTCTCTTTTGGGAGGTTCATGTCAGAATCATTATCTTGGGAGAAATGGTCAACTTTCTCTCACAACAGATATGTTGAAGAGGCCGAGGAATTTTCACGACCCGGCTCAGTTGCACAGATGAAAGCTTTCTTTGAAGCTCATTACAAGAATCTAGCTGAAAGAAAGGCTGCAGCTTTACTTGAGCAAGCAAATGTCACAGGAAAGGATGTGGCTGAACCAGAAACTAAAAGTGAAGTTTGTGAAACTACACCTCAGGATTCAGAAATGATGACCCCAAGCTCTGAGGCAAATGGTGAGGCACAAGATGTCAAAGTGATGGCAGCCACTCAGACCAGCTATGGTAATGAAGGTGAAAGAACCGAGGTTAGAGAAGTTGATTCAACGCCCAAAAGCCGGGTTCTTGTGCAAAATTGTGACAAGGGGCAAACTTTAAACGAGCTTGGAGTTGTTGATAATGAGAAAGAAGTTAGAGAGACGGATCTCAGTGCGTCCGGACAAATGGAGACGCCTCTACTGAAGGTAATACCATTATTTCAGTGGATCTTGTTTTGATTCCATATCTTGGTAGAAGCTGACATGTCTCATTGTTTTAGCAGGATGATTTGGCACCAATAAGCAAGAAGAAACTACCTGTTTCTGGCTCAAAGTCATCGATTTATGTTAAAGAAAGAAAGCTGCCATTTTCACCCGCTAAACAGGCAGCTCCAGTTCGTCTCAGAAAAGAAAATATTGCCACTCCAATCAACAAGAAGTCGACAGTAGAGTCCGACAGAATAAAATCAACTCAGAAATCAATGAACTTCACTCCTGTTAGACAGCTTAATAAGATAACATCAACACTTATCCAGAAGATTGATAATTCGAGTGTTAGTTCCAATTGTAAAGCATCCAAAAACTACGCAACTCCAGTAAGGACTCCAACTAGGGTTCTTTTTTTTCTCTTCTGCAATTCTGTTTCAAATCTATGCATGCAAGCACAACAATTCATAAAAAGATAGTTACTCTGCTATTATCTTCATGCATATTACGACGACTTTCGTTCTTGAATTGCAGGTTTCAATTCTTAAGGACTGTAAGCAACCCATAGCAACTCCTCTATCCGAAAACAGAAGGTATATGAATTATAGTTACAAAGACAAACTCGATGATTTCACTTCAAAAATTTATTGTTATTTACTGTATGCAATTGCAGGGAAAAGACACCTCTTCACCCCTCAGCATCAGGAAGCAAAACAGTTCGCCCCAAATGGCATTTCTTCCCAACAGAGTATGTAGTTTCTGACGTGTAGAGTTTGTTGCATTGGTTTGGAATATCATCGTGAGAGCCCGTATTCTAGGGGTGTGAGAATGCACAAAGTGCAAGGGAATGAATGCAACTATAAAGGCAACGATTCAATGGTCTGAACTTCATTTTCGTGTTACGTGCATATTAAGAAAAATGTAACTGAATTACAGCTTGATATCGCACAATTTGATCATATAGGACCAGGAGACGAACAGTTTGCCTGGTTCTATATATACATGGCATCATTAATTGAAGCTAAGTAGAGCTTTGTGTACAAGCTACCAAGTCGTTTTCAAGTGTCCTTGATGCATGATGCAAACGTTTATGATGGATTTTTTAGTATTCTGACTGTTATTTGTTAATGCCAGTTGTTCGAAGTTTATGAGTGGCTGCAGAAACAAATCTCAATCCCCCAAGTTATCTACACCTTTCAGCTTTAGAACTGAAGAGAGAGCTGCGAGAAGAAAGGAGGCAAGCACTTTGCAAGTTTTTTCATTTAAAAAAAGAATGAGAATCAACTCTACTGTCAAATGTATTTTACACAGCTTCTCACTTCTTCCGATCTAATTTCAGAAGCTTGAAGAGAAGTTTAATGCTGAGCAAGCGCAAAAAGTGCAGTTGCAAGCTACTCTCAAGGTAAGTATGCCATTGCAAAGTCTGTTTTTTGAACTTGCTTGGTACAATCCATTTTAATTGCCTGAAGTGTATGTCAAAGCGAGTTAGATTCCTGTCCACTAGGCAAAAGAAAGCTGAAATTTTAACCTTAGAACATGGTCCCAAATTTAACCTGGTACAACGATGATGGTGGCTTTGGATGATGGTAGTATTCGTATGAAATTCACTTACCAAAGTATCAATTCAGCTACTTGAAAATGTTAACGCTTGGGTTAAGCCCTTCTTCTTGTTGTGCTGACCTGTAAGCACGGTAGCTCTAAAATGTAGCTAGCATTTCAATTAAAAGGTGAAAATTGGTTACTCATGTGACAGCTATCTCTTTGATCAGGAGAAGGCAGAAACAGAACTGAAAAGACTGCGTCAAAGCCTTTGTTTCAAGGCGAGGCCCCTACCTAAATTTTACAAAGAGAGAGCAGTAACAAATATAGAAGAAACGGTATCTCTGTTGTCGCTCTGTATTTTCTGCACTCATACTTAACCACACTTTGTCGTCGGTCATGAAGCTCTTTTCTGTTCCTTACAGATACCATTGACACGTTTTCAGTCACCAGTACAAGAAGAAAAATCTTATCCTAACTCGACACAAAGAAGGAATCTTCAATTACTTGGGGGACCACCCTCAGCAAAGACTACCGGCTCCAAGCAGGCCATGGATGTACACAGGCCACGTTCTTTAAGTTCACACCTGAAAGGAAATGTTAATGAGAATACTTGCCCAAATATTCAGTGCAAATGAGCAAACGCCTAGTGATGGAGATGAGTTCAATTTGTAAGTATGACAAACTTCAACTTGTTTGATGCCAGTAAGGTGAAGCCATATATGCCGAAGCATTGGTTTGCCAGGAGAACTTGATATTCTCCTACCATTTAAATGGTAGCTGTGTTAATTGTGTAGTGAAAACATCAATTCTGTAAAGTAACTGGATAACAGTGTCCCTCGTAGAAATCATAGAAGTTATGATTCCTCATTTGATGTAAAACAGTCGGAAGAAGAAGTCAAACTTCTGTTTCACTATATCATGCAAGTTCAGCTAGATTCCAAGGACAATTCATTTGAAATTGACCATTTATCCTTCCCTCTTATCAAAGTTAACGCAAAGCTGACTTATTGACCGAAAATTTTTAAGCTAATGAAGGGGATGTATACCTAAACTAATTCATCTAACCCTTAAAAGGTGATGGGCTATTTTCTACTGGAATAATTAGAAGTTTGAGGTAACTGAACCGAGTAGTCTAATACTTGAAATCCTTGCATCTTCCGACCACCTCTTCAAGAACTTTCACTGCACGACTGCACAGAACTCCTATAGATTCAATTTTCATAGGAGTACTCTTTTGCTGCCCATTTATGCTCACTCAAAACACGAACACTGCTGCATTTTCAGGGCACTGGTTATTGAGGATGTCCACGCAGGTCTCATATTCTTCCTCGAGTAATCCAAATATCAGTGGTGTGTGTTTGTCTCTTCCTTCATTCAACATATTCACAACTGCCATCATTCTCGCAACTTTTGATTCATATCATAATTAGCTTCTAACCCTTTGTATTGCCAATCACCTGGTAGCTTCCCAAGATGCTTGAGAAATGAAAGGGTGTCCAAATAGTGCTTAAAGTACTTTCTCACGTTAGCAGTAAAACACTCGCGTAGTTGAGAAACCATCCTCCACATCCTCGAGCAAAAGGTGAGAAATTGATCAAAGTAAAGGTAGCACGTGCCATCGGTCATAAGACATAAATTAACTACCCTTTTAACATTCTCGTTAGTGTAATTACTCTTTTTAACTTCTTTTCAATTTCCGATTAAAAGCATGTTATCTCTGATGGTGAAAAGATTGTAAAAGACAAAGGTTTGGTTGGAATAGAAATAACCTATCACAACTCTACATTTGTGCCGTGCACTTCAAGGACTCGGATTAAATTAGTAACAGCAAGTAGATGACTTGTACTCAAATATTTGGATAAGTACTTGCAACCTTTTCTTTCGAAAACAAAAGTAAATACGTAATATTACAAATGAAATTAGTTGCAAAGAAGCATTTTTCACAATTTCAGCTTCCAAAGATTACATCTTTCTTCTGATTGTGAATACAAAAGGCAAGCAAACATGAATATTAGACGCATCATAGAATCAATTATCACAATCTACCACCCAAGTGACCCAACACCAATCATCATCTCCCTCAGCTTGGGCCCACGTCAATCCCACATCACAGAAGCTCATATGATCGTCTTCTTCTTCCTCATCTTGATCATTAGAAATATTGGGATTGGCACCATTATCATTCTCATCCTCATCATTATCATCGATTTCCTGAATCACAATTCCGGGTGAAGACTCCGTCAACGCTTCATGGTCACCACCACCATCATCATCCTCAAAGAGGCTATCATCAACATCATCATCCTCATAGTCATTAGCCAAATGGTCCAAAATCGCAGTGGCAGAGAACCCAGAAAAATTCAAGCCTGGTCGTCCATCTACAACCCTCCAAGATAGCAACCTGTAATTAGATACAACATCAAGTGACCTCCCCTTATGGTTTCCTTTGGCCTTGTCCTTGGACTTGCAGCATGGGTTCAAGTGACACCCATTGCACCGTGGCCTCCCACACTTTCCGGTGAACTTGGAGTGGCCGGTGGGTTTTAGCTGTACTCTGGTGAACATTCCGGCGGTGGGAGGTGAATCAAGCCTGTTGATGAGTTTGGAGTGGGGTCTTGAGTTCCATGGAGATGGTAGGATTGTATAGGTCCGGGCCATGCCATGTTGGCGTCCCTCTCTCTTCATTTTCCGCTAAAGGCTTGTTGTGGGCTTGATAGATCAATCAAAAGATGCGAGCTCGATTGGGTTGTTGGTTGAGTGATCGTCCATTTATGGAGTGAACACGGTAGGGGAAACTTGGGAAGGAAGGTATTTTGCTAGTCATAATACGTGTAGAGCAAGACAATAGGGATCTGACAACGCAACTGACAAGACAAGAGTGTGACATTAAAAAATTCGATTGAAAAAAGGCACTCGCGAGTTAGTGAACATGGTCGGTTGCTTTGCATACGGGTCTTTATATTTCTTTTTTTTTTTTCTAAAGAATCATGTTCTAAATTAACTTTCCTTTGATGCCAGTCACAATCTTTGATTAAAAGAAGTCATAGCTGCAATCTCTTATACAAGTAAAGCAGAGGGGGCAGATTTTAGCCTGATTGTCTTGATTGTCTTGATGGGTCTTGTTTTCATGGCATAAAGATAATATTTTGAGAATTTATGTTCATCTTGACAGTAAATTTCCCATACCTGAGAAAAGGTACAAAATTGCTTGGGACAATGTTATTGGCAAAAAGGACGCTTGCAATAGTTACAGTTATAGGATCTTGTTGACCAGGGCACTCTTTTCGGGACGGTAAAGGACTCATCGATCATAATTACCTTTTGCTCAACTTGAATAACCTCTTAGACACTTTTTCTGCGGAAGAAATGGCAATTACGGACCCGTTCCATGCTAAGAGAAAAGGAGAATGAAGATACAAAACCTACTGAAAGTACAGAGAAGAAAAGATGTAGATGTTTGCGAGGCATTAAGTACCGAACCATTTGACAAAGCAGGCCATGATAACCTATCTTTGTTATCTATATTTTTCACTGGAAGACCTCAAAGATTCTTAATTTCTTTTGAGAAATCATTTGGCTGGTAAAACAAGTTTTCTCAACAAGTGTTACCAGACGTCCAGAACAAGCACTTCCGACATTTATCATCACCATGTGAAGTTGGAAGTTGAAACTGCTTTGGGATCAAAGCTCTTTCAATTATACAATCATAACCCCTTCTATACAATATGATTCAAACTGAATCATGCTCTGGTGGATAAAAAGCCAACACTAGAGAATGAAACTAGCATATAGATAGATAATTTATTAATTTTTACGAGTCTACTTCTTCCTTGTGTAGCATGGACCAAGGCAAAGCTTACACATTATCTGGTTGTAGTTGTGGCTCATCAGAAGACTTAATAAGTGGCTCCGAGCCGTCCTTATTGATTTTGGGATGGATAACTGTTCTCTTGGCAGGATATAAGATATAATGCTGAACCATGAAAAGGACGTCAAAGAAAATTGATAGCTGCAAAATGTGAAATGTGAATGGAAGCAGTGCATAAGAGTTCAGCAGAAGTATGTGTCCTTAGGAAAAAGTAATAAAACAAACTATAAAAGTGCAGAGCAAAATATGGCAGAAATTCATACCAACGAAATCAGTGCCTTCCCTATGTTGCCATAGAAGTTGATCCAAGAATCTGTGCAAGGCAGAATTATGTCAAAAATTATGCATGGAGCAATTATAATGACATTTATTTGGGAGAGAAAACACACTTTGATCTATAGACTGTACAGCCATCTGGGCATAATTTGTCATGCCTCCAAAGAAATCCAGTAATATGTTTCCAATGCTGAAGCCGTCTGTGCTCTTTCTCAAGAAGTTCATTATTGCCTGTTTCTCAGATCATCACAAATAAAAGTTTTAAGTAATATTTGGAAAACAATTAAAAGAAGTTCTATAAAGGACGCTCCAAAATAATGTAGTAATGTCCACAAACAGATAGTAAAATGGTTTGAAGGATAATTGGTCCTATCCACTATTCAGAAATAAAGGTTCAGAGGTGATTGAAAAGAAAATTTTCACTTTAGCAAGGGAACCGATGGCAATATACCTAGTAAAACAAGATACAACCTCCAAAGCTTTTATGAGGTAAATCCTCGAGTATGGATTTTCCTTTCCAAGCTTAAGGTCTTATAAAATGATTTCGGTAGGCCGTAAATCAAGGAGCTTCAATAACATTTAGGCCCCATGACATCAACAACGAATCAATACTGACCTGGGGAATATACTTGATTGCAGTCATAAAAACTTGAATTGAACTGCATGAAAATTGAACAAAGAATAGATCAATAAGGGAATTTCAAGGAGACTCTACAAATTCATTTCAAAGACAAAGCAAAACACAACATAAGTGAAGTTGTTGGAGAAGTAGACAATCATCATTAGGAAACCACTTCTAAAATTTTCTAGTACTGATACCTGGACAAGGATACAGCTGATCCGAAAAGGATTGTTAGGACACAAAAAGGCCAAAATAAGCAACTTACTTGAAAATGGAGATAACCCATAGCCACGAGTGGGAAGGCAAAGCTATGAAAAAGCAAACGGCAGCTACTAGCCACACAGCACAAACAATTGCTATAGAAACTTTTGAGAACTTTTGACTTCCACGCTGTTAATAATGAAGGAGCAATAGAGTAAGGCATCAACACTGAACACAAACTGGGAATGTACAACACTCCAGAAAAGGAAAACATTACTTCATAAATTGCAATCTGGAATAACGTAACTGCTATCAACAGAGCAGCGTGTGTTGAAAAAGCAACATCATTTGCAGCTACGTGTATCATCTGCAATGTAAAGCACATTCAAAGAATAATCATGACTCACTTCTATAGATATCCTAAAGAAAATTTTCGTCTGATAAGTGAAGGAATAACTACACAGAATTCCTAGAAAGAAAATGAAGCTTAAAACTATGAGATAATAGCAATTTATGGATTAGAGGAAAAAACTCGGAAAATGAATCCATTTCATATGGAAAGGCCAAAGCAGAAAACACACGATATATTAAGGTTGAAATATCTCAGCAATAGCTTTATTTATATTAGTTGCTTCTAAATGAATATCTGAGTAGTAGGTATCAAGTTTACATATGTAGTCTTCAAGCAAAAAGGAGCCACTTAACTCACAGCAAGTGTTATGAAGACTCTGAAACAGACGATTCATACCGTCAGCCATCTTATTCATGAAGCATCGCAACTTGGTCTAATCTATGGCACTTAATGAGCAGTCCTACCTTATCCATATTTCTCAAATGTAATTTCAAGTCAAATTCTAGTTTACATATTCGACCACTGTATGCGATCAATAAGAATCCATTATTTTCAAAGGTTATATTGCCTAGGCAAATTGGAAGTCAGAAAATGAACAAAATAAACCCTTCTTAATTAATAAAATGGTTTCTTACAATCTGCTTCTATCCCTGAAATGGTTTCATAGCCAAATTTTTCAAAGTACTGCTTCTGGATGACAGGGCTAAAGTAAAGACAAGCGTTGTAAATCAGGTAGGAAGAGTGTTTTGTAAAATTCAGCACCACGAAATCGAAGTTCAGACCCACCACAGTAATTCAACAACAACCACAAGACATAATATTGAAGCTTTTAGTTATGGGAAACGAAATCGAAGCCAAAGATTGAAACTTTCAGTTCTATTAAATGAAACGCATATCAAGATTGAAACTTTCAGGGCTATGACAGGAAACCCATGTCAAAGAAGAGCTAACAGATGATAGGAAGCATCACAAATACCTCTTTCGACGGTAATTGAGGATCACTTGTGGGTAGAAGCTGATAGACCATGAAATAAATGCAGTCCATCCAAAGATTTGATATGTTACTTCCAGAGGAAAAGAATTCCAAGCAGCCATCTCTCTATCTGTCTCACACTCTGAATATTTGTTCCAAATATACAGAAGAAAGGTCTCCAGTGAGTCGAGAACGGACGAGGCCACAGCTCGACGGTTGAGGGAGACGGACAGTTCCACGGTTGAGGGAGACACACAGTTCCACGGTTGAGGGAGACGCAGGTGAGCCGGAGGAGAGACCACTGTAGGGGAGAGAGGCAGGGGCTATTTCGACAACGGGTGACCTATTGTTGCGGAGGCAGAGTCAGAATGTCTCTTGTCCGTCGGTTTGGCGAGCGACAAATAAAACGTGTCTTTGTCTACCGAAGTCAGATGACAAAACGCCAGAGACAGGAAGCAAACAGGTGGGAATGACAAGATTTTACTGTTCTGTGCTCTGTCCCCGGCAACAGGGACAGCAACCAAACGGAGGGTTAATGACCAATTTAGGTTTCCAACCCCCTTGAAAGTTGTAGAACTTTCTTTTAGCTTTCCATGGACACCAAGTTTGTAAAAATTGGAATTATAGGTAGAAAGTTATGAATTTTTGAGTTTCTGTATATTTTTTAAAAAAAAAGAAATCGATT
>JANIHZ010000008.1:11975705-11986177 GCA_027478365.1 Erythroxylum rufum
ATGCAAACATCAAGTTATCTCATCTTTCAAAATTTGAATCTCTCAAAGGCATAAACAAGTCAATTTATCCTTATTTAAGAGGAAGAAAAAGATAGTTCTATTACCTTAAGACAACCCCTCTAAAAGTACCACCAACCGGTAACTCCTGTATAAATTATAAAGTTGTTATCATCAAATGTGAAATAATCTTCATACAAGACGAAAAATCTTTTAATGCTTAGAACATAAATATCATTAACGAAGCCAACAACAGTAAAACTAAAAAATGTTATAATGAAGAATGCAACCAAAATATAAGAGTGGTTTGTTTTCCATACGATGGCAATTTCTAATGGCTTCTTCTAAATGACGGTTATGGCTCTAAACAACAATAAGTTCCAACTGAGAGTTTGTTTTTCAAACGTTGACAATGGGTCTAATGTTTAAAAGGTGAAAGGTGAAATTTAAGGTTAAAAAGTGTGGTTATTTTGGAAAAAAATTGGTGGGCTATGGGTTATGGGTTATGGGTTATGGGTCAACCACATGGGTGTCTACAGGTCTATAAATTTTCTACATGGATGTCTAAATATTAAATATAAATTAGTTCCATTAGCCACATCAACAATAAATACAAATAATCAACATTTTAAACTATGTTTTAAACGTTTTGAAAGATTAGTAACTTAATTGAAAATTTTGAAGGTTTGGCACTAAATGAAAGAAATCCTTGAAGGTTTGGCACTGATGAATCTATTATCATGATATTTTTCATAATGTTAAGATCTTTTTTTCAACATTATTAATTTTTGATGCAAATACTAAGGTTAAAAATGTGTTTTTTTAAATCTCTTTTATCAACTTTCATAGTAGTTATAAAGGTAAAATTTTATAACTTTTTCTATGTTGAAAGATTGCTCAAATAACTTATTTATAAAAATTTGGAGGCTTGATAAGAAAGAAAGTAAGAAATTAACAAAGGTTACTAAGTATACTAACTTAGTTGGTGGTTAACATTTTCAATCATTAAGGCACTACTTTAGTATATGTTTAATATATTAAATCACTAAGTCCGCTATTAAGTAAAGAAAACAAGTTAAAAATAAAGCTTGGACACATCAGCCCATTCTTTAATGTTCTTTGTTATGTCTTATCACTTCTTCCTTGCTTCAAGTTACCAAATTTTCCACATCACTCATGATCTTCATCCAAAGATGATGGTTAGTCAAGTTTTGAGCCAATTTACGTATAGTTCAACTAATGCACGCTCAGAGTCTAGTCCACCAGTGTATGATCCACTAACTAAGTATATTTTAGTGCTTGTTATGTCTACAAACATTTACAATCAATCCATATCACCATAGCTAAGACAATTAATATACTAGCAATTCATTATAACTAACTAAAGCTTGAATTCGCTTGATCCCACCTAGTGTAGTTGCCTTAGTTCATTCATAATACATTCTTCATATTATAATTATGCTAGTCCTTGGCCAAGGTTGGTAAATGGCTAGTAAAATATTCATATACATGTTATGGGGCTAATAGCCACTTCTCACCAATTTAATTAATACCCTCGTGGAAAAACTTAAAGATAGATATCGACTTAACTTTTAAAAGTTCATAAGGTAGTATCTTTTTCTCAAGTAACTTCTAAGATATGATTGTTCTTCCACTGAATCAAAAATGTAGTTCTATGATTTTTTTGTTGCTATATTTTTTTATGATAAAAAATCTCTCAACTTATTGGTCGAACTATTTCGTTAGAATTGATAAAGCTATCTTCACATAGCTTCTGTTGGGATATGTTGCATCTTTATGGTAAGGTTTAAGAAATCTAACATGAAAAAGTTGGGATGAACCTTTAATATTTTAGGAAATTCGAGTGCGTACACTATATTCTCAACTTTACCATGTACTTCAAATGACCTTTGATACTTTTTCACGAACCTCTGATGCACTTGCTTACCATTAATCTTCTTCCATACTTATAAAGTAAGTTGCAACAGGACTCTAACCCAATATCAAAGTCAAGAGGCCTCTATCTCTAGTTAACATACTTTTTCATCTGCTTAAAAGCCTTTTTGGGACTATCTCTCACCTTATCCAATAATTATAATTTTATCCTTGTAAATCCATAAGAAGACAAACATTTTCCACCTGACCTTCATTAAGCAATCTCGAGGGGTTGAGAGCATATTGTCTTAGAATAATCTCAAAGGAAATTTTCTTTGTAGCAAAAAACCTATGCAAGTTATAACATAATTGGTAGTATCAAGTAAACAAAATCAATTTTATTGACTTGTACTTATATAATGTCATAAGAACTCCTTTAATAAGTTATTGATCATCTCCATCGTCCATATATGGTGATTTGTAGTGGAAAACTTGTGATCGCATCCATCATGTTGAAAAGAGATGTCTAAAATTGGGTAGTAAATTAGACATCTCGGTCATTTAACTATATATGTTGAAACTTTGAAGTGTTGAAACTTTGAAGTGATTTACAAAAATTTTGTAAAATAATTATGTTGCAACGATTAAGAGGTATAAAAAATGGTGTAGGCACAAAGACAACTTAATTAGAAAAATCGATCGACCATTACCATAACTGAAGCCATATTGTTAGATTTTGAAAATTTTCTAATTAAAGTCTACTGTGACCAACATCTACTTTCATTTAAGAATATGCAAGGGTTTCAAGAATCCTACTTCTTTCCTCCTCTCAGGTTTATACAATTAAAAAACAAGGTAAGTTTTGACATATATCTTTATGTATTCTTTTATCTTCGATCAATAATAGGAATGATGAAGGAGTTGTAACATTTATTGAACTCTTGAGTGATAAGCCCACTATGAGTCATGTATCTCCTTCAAAAGTTGTTTTTATAAGGTACTGAAATTTGACAAATACAGGGGGCTACTCATTAGTAACTCATTATTACCGAACCAAAATATCTATAAAACATCATTTGTCAGTTATTGAATTGTCTTGTTATAAGGTTTGCCTAAGAGTGTCAATGCTCTAATTTGCTCTAACAAATCTGACTTAACTCAGGTGACGTCATACAAAGTAAAAAATACTTACCTTTCTTTTTAAAATAATAGTCACCTTTTTTTGCCTTCCAAACTTATATTCTGACATAAATTCATATTTAGTAAAATATTCTTACTAATAAGCTTGCTTTATGGACGACTTCTTTTGAGTTCTTAAAAAAGTGTTAGTAACATTATTTGTATGAACCATGAACCTAATTCCCAGTAGTTATACTTACCAAGCATCAACGAAATACAATATTGTCAATATCTCTTACTCACATATAGAGTATTGCTACTTGACATTATTTTTTTCGAATCTTGAATACTATAGGATGGCCTCATTGTACTAAAATAATACTAATAACTATATCATAAGTATCAATATGTACCTCAAATGGGATACCATAGTCTGAAAATCTTAATAAAATTTCGGTTAAAATGAAAACCTTCAATTTCTTAAAAGCTTTTTAGCATAATTATGACCAACACCACACTTGTTTCTTCTTTAATAAATCAATCAAGGGTCGAAGAACCAATAAAGCTATGAAGTTTAAGCACCATTAAATGAACTTACCAATCTATAATAGCTTCAACCTTTTTTAGATCTATCTACAATTGTCCCTTACCAAGTTCCACAAAAATTTGATCTCGAGTTAGGCTATCTCTTTTTTCCATTATGAAAAGATGATATTGTTATAACTATTCAAACACTTGTCGTAAGTGTTACGTATGTTATACCATGTATACCATAAGAAAGTTATCTAAGAAGTCACATAATATATCATTTACTGAGTTAAAAAAGTAAGGGGAGCATTTTCCAAATTAAATGGCATATCAAAAAACTCATGGTAAAAACTAAGTCACACACGTTGTTTTCTGCTTATGTTTCTTGATTACACTTCTCAATACCTAATCTCAAGTTTACCTTTATAAACTATATAACCCTTTGATAACATAACCACCAAGTCTTGAACTAAAAGTATATGATATTTTTTATTGTTAATTTATATACGATTAGATATTATCACGTATCACAATGCTTGTATTGATTCTTTTGAAACAGAAGAGAGGCATAATTATGAATTTTAAATGGTTGGATGAACCACACCTATAGTAATTCACCAATTGTTTTCTCAACTTTACAAACTTTAATGGAGACATTTGATAAGGGCATAGATATAAGAAATCACACCTAGAATGAGTCAAATCTTATGATTGATTTCTTGACAAGGGAGAAGGGTTTTTGGTACTTTTTAGGTATCACATTATTGAATTCTCTCAATACTTTCATAATAAAAAATTTCCACAATATGGTTTTGGACTATCTCTCACATGGCCGAAGGTAAGTTTCTATTTCTTTCTTAAGACCTTTTAGATGCTTATAGCTGAAACATGTGTCACTTTTGTTGTTTTATCTGTCGTTCCTCCTTTGAACTTACAACAATTAATAAAAACAAGAATTATGATCATACATTATTATCATGCTTTTAATAGAAAGCACCTCATTCACTATCTTAAAAAGGAAAATGTCAAGAATAAGATCAAGTGCATTTTCTGTGCTAATTTCCCACACTTATATGAACGTTATAGAAAGTTCCTATCCCTACTTGAGGTATTCTCACGGAAGTTTTCATCTTTGTTATGATTTTGATTAACTTCAACCCTAACTTTAATACCATTCATTTTTTTACAAAGGAGTGGTAATAACATCAAGTATAACTGTCAATTCCTTGCCATTGACTAATAACCTTATATGCATTAATCATTCAGATGGACTAGCTTTAATACATATTATATTAAGCAACACAACCAAATATATTTCAACTTTTAAATGGTTAATCTCTTCTTCACCTTCCATTATCATTTGTGCCTATGATTGTAACCTAAACATAAAATCGAAGAGTTTTCCTTATTAGATATGTTCTCAATATACAATATTAATAAATTGAATTGCTTTACATATTCGCTCATTGATCCATCTTGCTTCAACTAATGTATGGTATATATGGTAAAATAAAAAGTGGTTTTTGGATAGGATTAATCTTTTAATTCCTTCTTCATTTTCTCTCATATGTTGATAAGAGAAAAACTAGCTTTTTCATGTCCTCCTATTTTCTCCTTACTTCAAGCCACTGACTTTACCATATTACCTATGATCTCCTTCTAAACATGATGATTAGTCAAGTTTTGAGCTATTTATGCATAATTTAATTGATACACATCTACAGTGATGCAAATTTACTTAAGAATACACCCTAGAGAACCAACAAACAAGTTTGAATTAATCCCAAGAAATTTAAAACAAATGTATAAAATAATTGACATGCTAATTATAAAGAATTAAGAACTAAAATTCATAAATTATTTGAATGTCACAAAGAAATAATTATATGTTGAATTAGAAGTTTAATATAAAACAAAGGAAAGAACCTTTAAATGCACTCAATAAATAAATATCTCTAAATTTTTCTAACAAAAAATAATATGCCTTAAATACTAAACTTATAAAATAGGGCTTCCAACCTTAAATTAAACTAAAATTTTAATTAGGCTTGGTTTGAGCCATGGTCATAAGCAAAACTATGTTGATGATAGAAACTTTGACACCAAAATGGCACAATCTATTTCAACGCCTATGTTTGTTGACCATGGATCCTTTTTATTTCTAAGAATTTAGGCATGGTATAAAATATGTCCATAAGTGTAAACTATGAATCTGTTTATAACTTCTATAAATTGAAATAGTTTGGGTTATGCCCATGTTAGACATTAAGTTCGGCTAAAGATAAAGGTTACCTCTAAATTTTCTCTGGCTTAGCTCTTATGATTGCCTCAGGCCTATATATAATGGAACCTCACTTTGGGCTAATCATACTCATATTATACTCTAATTTTCAAATGATTATTCCTTGAATATTTACCTAAATCAAAAATAAAATAAGGCCTTTTGTATAGTGGTACAAATATATGTTGATTAGTATAAAGAACACTCCTTATATTATTACCTTTTTCCCTACTTTCACTCTTATTGTCTTCAATCTCTCTTTTCAATCGTCATTGATCTTTGTAAACATGTTTATGTTATAAAGGTATAAGAGTAATGAGTTTATTATTCATAAAAAAGAATATATATTTGTAAACTCATCCTTTATGGATCTTGCATTAAATTCTCAAGGTCTTCCTAAGAGGATATGGCCAACATGTATATACACCACATCAAAAAAGGCATTTTCATGATCAAGAAAGAAACTAACATTTGTTTTGTGACCTTCACCTCACTATATTCATTTAGCCATTAAAGTTAGTATAGCTTTAGATGCTACACGATAGACAAACTTAATTCATCTATAAATGAAGTGTTAGTTACATTATTGCAACTCCCTCCATTAATGATCACACTACATATTTGTCATGAATATGACATTTATTCTATAATATGTTTTCTCTATACAGCTCTAGTTTATCCTCCTTGACTTTAAAAATTAATTCCCTCCTAATAATAAACATCTCACCCTCAACAACATAGCCAAGACCCTCACCATTAGACTTTTTAAGTGGTGGTATTGATACCTTTTCCCCCAAATCACTCGCACTCTCTACTTCTCTATCATCTTTTATATCATAATCATCTTATTTGGGTAATGAGATTTAATTTACATTATTTCTAAATACCAAAAATATTTAACATCTTTATTTTGAAATAGTTGAAGATTAACTTTACATGTGCTATGATTGTAGATATCATATTTAGCTTTAAGTTTCTTAGTTTTTGCTTCAATGGAAACCTCTATCATCATTTTTCTAATCGAGCCTCTAAGAATTGTTAGTATAGTGTCGTACTTTGATATTCCTTTGTGCTTTAGTTGTCTCTCCACCTTTTTGCACCGTATTTCTTAACTTCATATAGTATTATAACTCCACTATATTGGTTATATCTCTATTTAACCCATTCATGAACCTTGCCATAGCCATTTATCTGCCCTCTTCCATATTGGCTCAAATTATGACCACTTCTATCTCTTTATGATAGATTTTTCAATCTCCAATACAAACCCTTGTAATAATGGTTTAGCACAAATCTATTCCCTATAAGAGCCTTCAAATCATTCAAAGAAAAAAATGGGTCACTCTCTCTTATTAGTAACCATATGATTGTACTAAATTATAGTATAATAAATAAAATTTATTGTTGTCAACTTTATTCTTCTCTTTAGATTTAACAATCAAAGATCAACTATATCTTTGTCTCCTATTTCGGATAAGCTTCAAGTTCATTTCTAACTTTAAGGAAGGTATAGTTATCTTGATGTTGTCAAGATTTTCATCCACACCTTCTTAAACTATGTATTCCCTACTTTGCTTCCAATCATCTATCTCCTTTTTGAAGTCTAAATTTATCTCATTTAGCCTCAGATGCTA
Source organism: Erythroxylum rufum (assembly GCA_027478365.1). Taxonomy (NCBI): domain Eukaryota; kingdom Viridiplantae; phylum Streptophyta; class Magnoliopsida; order Malpighiales; family Erythroxylaceae; genus Erythroxylum; species Erythroxylum rufum. Next base: position 11,983,140 of record JANIHZ010000008.1, read on the forward strand.
GTTTATTATCAAAATCATCTTAGAGAATTTATTTTTGTTACCAATGTGCATTAGAAACTTATGGTGATTATCCCCTTTCAAATTGGCTAAGGAAGCATCTTACAACTCCAGTCAATCTCTAGTCTCACCAAATATCATATTCATCCTCTAAAAATGTTATTGGATGGTTTGCATAAAAAAAGATTTGTCTTTCTCCTCCTTCAATGATGAAACATGTTTAGTAGACATATTTGAAAGGTACAAGAAAAGTTAGTAAAGAAAAGTTTTTCATGCACTCCCTCATTTTTATACTCACAAATTAAAATTACTCTTATGTCACTCTTTTACAAGCTTTTAAGGAAATAAACAATCATTCGTTAAGATTAGAAAATAAATTACGAGTTAAGCAAGCAATACGAAAACCAATTAAAATAAGAAAAGCTAGTAAGAATTCTAAAATGTAATTGGGAATGATTCATTTAGGTAATCATTCCTACACCACTTTTTTCTTTTTTTAATTTTCTTTTCACAACTACATGAACATTTGTTATGAATGATATGAAATAAAGGAGTTAACAAAGAAGAAACTTTATTACTAAAGTAGAGATAGGTAAACCCTAAAAATAAGAAGATGAAGGGACTTGATTTTTTTATTAAATTTCAGAAATAAGAATATGATATAATAAATGAAAATGAATCATAAGACACGATTTTTTGAATAATAAAGGAACAAATATAATTTGACTAGTATAAAAATAAATATTAAAGGCTAACGATATGAAAAAGAATTGAAAAAAGATAACTATATCTTATTTAGAGTTAAACTTTGATAACAATTAATGCGAACTCACCTAAGAATATGCCTTAGATAATATATGAAAAAGTTTGAATCAAACTCAAGAAAGCTAAAATAGAGGATAAAAGAATTAATCCGTTGATTATGAAGAATAAAGAACCAAATTTACAAAGTACTTGAACACCATAAAGAAAAGTTTGTTTTATAAGTTTGAAGTTTAGTGAAGAACAATGGAAAGAACTTTGAACGTCTCTCAATAAACAAATATCTCAAAACTTTTTGTAACTAATTAAAAACAAGCAGGTCTTAAATACTAAACATAAAGACGATGGCTTCCAAGCTTAAACAAAATTAAGGGTTTTGATTATGCACAAGCTGGGTTATGACCGTGGACTAGCTTGTGTCGACTATGAAAACTTCGACATCAATAGGGCATGGTCTATATCCATACTTGTGTTTAGTAGTCATAGATCCTTCTGTATCTTCAAGAAATTGGATACGCTTTCAAAACTTCTATAGGTGTAAACTGTGGATTTGTCTATAAGTTCTACATATAGACACAGTCTATACTACACCCATATTAGATATCAGGTTCAACCAAAAATAGGTGTTTTATCTCTAAATCTTCTCTAATTTTAGTTTTTTGTGATTACCCTAAACCTACATGTCATGGACCTATTGTGTTCACATCATATGGTTTAGTCCATCAGCACATGACTCATTTCTTAAGCATGTTTTAGTATTTGGTCTATCCAAACATGTTTATAATCATCTTATCATAGCCAAGTTGAATAACACAATATTAGTTTGTCATAATCAAAAATCAAGTATGTCATAATAAAAAATCAAGCATGCTTGATACGACCTAATACAGTTGTCTTATTTCATTCAACATGGTAATATCTTTGGCTGAAACTAGCCAACAACTAACAAAATAGTCATACATTGTATTGAGAGGCTAACAATAGGCTTGTCATTTATCAACTATATTCAGAGTGCGTCTGCCTATTTATTAGGTACCAAGTGACACCTTATGATTGGATAGTAAGCCTAAAGTCTTATTAAAATCTATTTTCTTTTGTTAATTCTTTGGAGTAAGGCTCCATTTTGATTTGGGTTTAAAGGTTCATTATTATTTTTTCAATCTAATCCTAACTCATTCTTTTGGATGCAATATTATTTTGATAAAGGTATGCAGAGATACCTTTTCATTCAATGGTCATATACTGCTCTGGTCAGTTTATAGTTACCTCAATCGTTTCACTTATTCATACCTTAAAAAAAGAAAATAATATGTTTATGTTAAATTTATAGAACTTAAAGAAAGTACTTTCTTTCTTTCCTTCGTTTCTTTTAGTTTAAATTTATAAAATTAGTGAATGAGACTTGTATAATATGTAAATTAAACATATTTTAATCTTTGTTCATTTTCTTAATAGTTCTTTTTTGTAATAATATAACAATTTACTCTTTGTTTAGAAATTTAATCAAATTAAATGGTTCATATTAAAAAACCTTGATTTAAAATTTTCATAATATAAATGGACTTACGTTTGAAATTTAACTTTAAAAACTTTGATTGAATAAAAAAACTATTAAATTACATTTTGTTCAACTAAATTCACTCCTAAATTTATTGTTTTAAATATCCCTTTTCACTTTATTTATTCTAAAAAATAGTTAAACCTCTATTTTACTCATGGGTCAACCACTAAATCGGATCTTGGAGTATTGCAATTTACGAAATACGCTCGTCGCTCCGTCCCGATTGTCAAGTCTAGCTTCCACACTCTCGATCACAATTTCCAAGATGGTATAGGTGGATCGAGTTGAGGGGTACAATTTGGCCCTTAGATCCCTCCTAGTAAATAAAACAACATGTACAATAATTTTGCTTTCCTAATATCTCATAAATATCGGCGAGAACTAGCACACTAAACTAAATCTGGTTTTTTTAGTTAGTTTGCTTAAATTGTTATTAAAAGTATAATTATGACAAAATTTGTTGCTACCATATAGATGAAATCTAAGGGGGCGTTTGGTTTGCGCACGAATTTGAGTATGGGTAAGTGTATAATAGTAGAAGGAAATGAGAATGAGAATGAGAATGGGTATAAAAAATGATGTTTGGATTGTAACTTGAGTTTCTGTATTAATACCAATAATGTTGTTTGGTTTGTTACATTAATGAGAATGAAAGATAATATTATACTATTTTTTAATATCATATTTAAAATGAAATATAAAGGGAGGAGACCCGATC
>JANIHZ010000008.1:12018510-12029309 GCA_027478365.1 Erythroxylum rufum
TTATACTTTATTATGATTTATGTGTTAATTATTTTATAGAATTAAAATAATCTTAATTTTAAAAAAATCAAAATAAGAAAAAATTTCGAAATTATTCCGCTGCAGTTAAGATTAGATCCATCCTGATTTCCCAACAACTAATGCCATCAGTTTATTTATCAGCCTGCACATTATTTTCTGAAGTTGATATTGCACAATTAGCCAAGTTCTTTAACCATATTAAACTTGAAGGTCTTTAACTATGCAAATCTAAATTAGAAGGGTATGCCTTTAGAATTGCCACCGAGCCTTACGGGTATATATCAACAAGGCCGATCGTGATCCTTCAAAATCGAGGCCTCAACACGGTATAGTTTGAGTACTTCAGATGAAAACAATGCCATAAAAACTTTGCATCAGTATAATACTTGCTCGCTCAAATTAACAAAATTAAGAAAGTCATTGGTGTTTCTTTAACGGCGTAGTATAAATTTCCTTTCTGTCAAACGGTTTACTTCTCCTTGGAACATCAGCCACGTTACAGAATTCTTTTAAATTTTTCCTGATTTGGACCCTCTTCTTTTTGTCTTCTGGACGAGGTCCCAACAAACTTGTGTCAATAGTGGCTCCATATGCTTGAGAGGAGTGTACGACAGCATCATAAGCCTTTGCAGATAGGCTAAGGCCCTCGTTTTGAGCTCTCAAATACAGTTCATATGCAATTCTTGGTTTACCATCCTTTGATAGAGCTTCAATCAGCATCTCATATGTAATCTCATTAGGCATGACATTCTGGACTTTCATTCTATGAAACCACTCGTACGCAGCACTGCTCATACCCTTCCTTGCGCATCCACTTATTATTGCATTATATGTGACAACGGTTGGCCCGACACCAGATGAAACCATCTCCTGAATTATGGCATCAACCAACCTGAATTTATCATGTCCTGTGAAAACTGAAGCCATAATTGTGTAGGCATATGCGTTGGGCTTGACTCCAATCTTCAGCATATGGTCCCACACCCTGATAGCTTCATCATATAGCTTTCCCTTTTCAAGGGCACTAAGCAGTGCACCGTAAGAGATGATTGTAGGCTTTTCACCCTGTTCAACCATTCTCCTAAATATCTGCACAGCAGCAGAAGTTTCTGAAGCTTTGGAACAGGCAACAAGAACAGCATTCCATTGCTTAGTTCCCGGCTTAAGGCCTTTATCTTCCATCTTGTTTAGCAATCTGATGCCCCATCTCCAAATGCCTCTCCTTCTAGCTGCCGTAAGTAAGATGTTAAAGTGAGAGACGACCAATTCATAGGACATGGTATTTGGATTTGGTCCCTTATCCAACAAATCCTCATAAATCTCCAAAGCAGCCCACCACTTTTTAGCCTTTCCCATCACCCATATCACATGGTTGCAGACCGATAGACTTATATCAGAGGACCCTTCTCTAATCCTGTTGTACAGTTCCTTTGCAACAATGTAATGCTTTTCAGAAGTACAAGCCCATACAAGACGTTGATAATCTGCCTGACCAGGTTTAAGACCAGCTTTATCCATATCAGCGAGAAGTCTCAGAACTTCAGTGCTCATATTTCCATCCCTCACAAGCCATCGCCTCATTACTTGGTAGCATATACGAATTATGAAGTCTTCAAGCTTAAGAAATTCTGTGTCCCAATCATCAGTGGAGTGTTTTCTGAGCTCACCGTTCATATATTTTTCTTTTATTTCTACAAAGAACTTAAGAGCTCCATTCGCATCTTCCATTCTTCTATAGGCCAACAAGGCAGTGGAATATGATGCAGAGGATGGAGTCAGGCCCTTCCCACGCATCTCCTGAAGAATATCTAGTGCCTTTGAAGGTTCTCCTTGCTGTACATAAATAACCATCAAAATGTTGTAAGTCACAACATTAGGAGCAAGACCCTCCTGATACATATCATTTAGAACTTTATCCGTTTCATCATACTGTTCTGATTGTTTCACTGCAGTCAACAAACCATTGTATATAAAAAGATTAGGACCAATAGCACCGCCACTTTCTTTCTTTTTTCTTTTAAGCCACTCAACAAGAGCAAATGCAGCCTGAACTTTCTTGTCCCATCCAAAGGCCCTGATAATGGTACAGTAAACTTGAGGAGGTAATTCGCCCTTCTCCTTAAGGACCTCTTCTACATCATCAGCAGTTTTAACAGAGGACAAACTACCGGCCAGCTCACGAACATCAAACTTTTTACCCTTCTCTTCCCCCACTTCTTCATTCTCAAAACCTATTCCATCATTTCTTTCAGTGTTACAATTACTATCACTATCTCCTAGAGAATACAATCTATGAGAATTGAAATCAATATTCACGCGCTTACCTGACAACACATCATCAAAATTTGAGTCTACAATATTGGTGTTACTCCCAATTTCTTGTGGCTCTAATGCCCAAGTTGCAGTCACTGATGAACAAAAAGAACCTTTCTTTGGCTCAGAATACAGAACAAATTTATATGTAAATTTAGACCTCCTATGGCAAGTCCCTACCATTGCATCCCGAGAATTTCCATAAAGCATGAGAAGACTACAACTTTTGGTGTCATTAACAATTTCCCGACTCTTCCTCCTCCTTATGGTCGGAAAACAAGCACCACCCAGTTCAGTGTCCAACTTGGGCAACCCAAATAAGCAATTTTTACATGGGGAGACACCTAAAGATTGCATTCTTTTACGACTTCAAGAAGACAAAACCCCAAAAGCAGAAACTAGTTGATGATGAATAAGAGAGTAAGCTCTGGAGCACTCCTGTCAGTTTTTTCTTAATAGCAACGACCATGTGCAATAAGGTTCACACAAATACGAAAATTTGTAAATTGTACCGGGAGTTCACACAATCTTTGTAGAAGGGAAGAAGTAAAGGAAGTACCTTTAGGCCCCGTGTTTTAAACTTCTGACCATATCCACTCGGCTTGAGTAAGCTGCCGGACAGAAACTAGTGGCAAAATAACAAACACACACGGGGAATGTAGGCACATCTGATTTTATATTTGAAAGGCCGAAACAACTTTCTGCCAAATCATGGGCTAGATTTTGTTGTTGGACACAAACTTGTAAATTTCTTTTTCACAAAATAAAAGATATAGCCATGGACTCTAGTCAAAAGGCCCAATCACTTGAATGAATCCACAATTGTTCCATTGATGAAATGTCGAAGGTAATACGTACAACTCAAGCTTGAGTTTTGAAGTAGATCTGTTTATATCTCTCTTCATCTTGGTCCAGAGTAATTTATCGATTTTTAAGATTTCTATCTATGTAGAAATTATTTGGTGAAAAGATTTATCATATATATTTTGATTGAAAGTTATAAATTATCTTATTTCTTATTGTTTATGATCGAGTCAGCTAAACTACTACAATGGCATACCTAGACGTTGGCAGGCTTAGATGAGACCAAATGAATCGCTCATTTAGAGCCAGCATAAGCACAAGAAGAGGGAAGTGATTGATAATTTCGCGCTGTTTCCAAGGAGTTGTTATTAAAAAAATCCAATAAGTGGAGGAAACCCCATAAAATCTGTGGGTGTATCTTCTGTTAGAGCAGCAAATCTTGTGGGATATGTGAAGGTATCGATCTCGTCTCGTGCTTTGGTTGCTTCAATAATTCACCTTTCTAAGGCCTTTCGTTGGAAATATATATTATTTAGTTTCTCGTGTACCTAGCAATTTTAGCTTTTGGTTTCAACTCAGACTGACCTCTTATGGGCAGTATCACAGATTCACAGTATATCTAAATCTAATAGCAAGCTTGTGTGTATGAATCAGGTACTAAATACTCATAATCTAAGCAAGTGGAACATGGGATTAGGTAGTTATTAGCATTACTCTTAATTTGGTGTTAGCAGATCCATCTATAACGTACGACAACCAATTTGGTATTAACAGCTCCATCTGTAATTTGGTATTCAATCGTCTTATGCTATAGCATAAGGTGTCATCATTTTCTTTATGCATGAGAGATGATATTTGGTGTGTTCGTGTTTTCCAGCAATGCGTATTTAAGATATTTGTTATAAATTAATAGTTTTAGTTCCCATGTCTTATCAAAATGAATAGAATTGGAAATAATCCTTTTTAAGTTTGAAAATACCTTTAAGATGGTTAAAATAAATCTATACACAAACTCAATAGTTAGTGTACATCATCACTCACAACAACAATAATAGAATTGAAACAAAAGTTTTTGCCCATACCTCGATCAGGAACATTTATCGATGAAACATTGTGACCCATCCCAAATACACTTACAGGCTTTGTGCATCTCATAGGAAGTGTGCAAATGCTCATCATGTAGTCATGTCTTCCCACTACCAAATGCTCTATCATGTCTCCGCTACTCCTACAAACATTGGGATGCCCTAAAACCTTGACTCAATTTTCTTTCTTCATAATAATTTTCCGATGACTATCAGAGGCTTGCAAGCATCTATGTAGACAGAAAACAGCTAATTCAAGTTATCAGTACCTTCCCAACTAAGATAAAATGGGCTTCTTAATTTTTGAATTTAAATTAAATAGGTAATGTTCGTTAACAAAATTATTTTATATTACTAAGTAATATATGTACTTGAAAGACAAACTTAATCTTAGATTAGGGGCTAGTATATCTTATTTAATTGTATCCACGCACTTCTAATTTAGGTTGCATGGAAAAATTATGTATTTCAAATATATAATTTTCAAAAATAAAAATAAAATGTTATAAATCTTAAAGTTTTTTTATAAGCTAGGGGCAAAAGAAAAGATTCCTCTTCTCACTTGTTGAGGTTGCACTTTGTTTTCTTTTACAATTGTCAAAAAGGGTTGATCCTAGATAGGTGGCTTACGAGAAGTAATTAAATTGGACAAGCACTTGTGATCACATTATTCATTTGATTAAAGGGTTTACTTTTGTTTGAGGTAACCATAGCATGTTTTTGGGACATACGTGGATAGCAAAGAGAGGCTTTTTTTTTTCTTTTGTGTTTCAAGTCTCTCACACATGGGTTGATACCCTTAGGCTTTAGCCAACCACCCTTTATAAATTAAAGCCAAAAGAGCCGTCTTTAGAATTAAGACCTACTAATTAACATCTAAAAGATAAAAGACAATGATTAAGCCGGGAAGTGAATACAAAAAACATTTGCTTACCTTTGTTTATTAGAACATGCATGTATCCCTTGCTTTTGTTATCTAATTAAAGCCTTTTATCTCGGATTGAAGTTTTTGTTTATAAGATTAGAGAAATTGGTTGTCATGATAACTTAATAATGTAGCCAAATGAGCCTTTTATTCACCGTAGAAGGATAAAATAGAATATTGAATAAAAGTGATAATAAATAAAGAATTTATCTTATAACAAAAATTCAAGAATATGATTGCATAGATTTTCATAATTAAAAAAAAGAGAGGGAAGCTACAAAATTTTATGTCTTTCAATAATTATACAATTTCATCTATACATGGTATCCTATTTATTAATTAATATTAAAAAGATGCAATTCACAACTCAATACTCTAAGAACCTTAATTAAAGGAAAGAATCAAGCATATCAAACCAACTTGAAGTAGGCAAATGTATTAAGAAAAGGAGCTTGGATATGCACTTCACGTTATCATTATAAGCCACAAAGTTCATAAGAAATAACAACTGGAAAAGGGAAGGTCAATATTATCACAAGTTTGTTGTAGCTCCTACGAAAGCAGAAGAGGAGAAAAGGCTTTTTCGCGGTGAAAAGGGAATGACAAAAATATGATAAGTCGAAGAATTAAAAAAATAGAACTATTGCCGATTTTGTTGGGTTGGCTTTCATTTTGAGAAAGACAGATTTTAATAATAATAAAACCTAAATTCATTGTATGAATTCTGAACAAAATTCCACAATCCATTGAATTGAATGGATTGCTATAATTGTCAGATGGCTCTTCTCTTATTGTATCGCGTCTCTAAACATGCCCTAGATAATTTAAATGTTTTATCATTTCTCAAGTATTATAACAAAAATTTAGAGGGACAAAAAGATTGTTTTTTAATAAATTGACTATTTCCCTCGCTAAATTAAATAATAACAACAACAATAATGCTCAATAGAGGGAGTCTCGTTAAGATGCAAAGTCTGAAAAATTTCATAATATGCAACCTTATTTTTATATATGAAAAATAGACTATTTCGTAGACCATATGTTATTCCCCTCGCCAAATTATAGGCGGGATTTATGAAAGTCACGAAGCATATCATCTTTATGAATAGACAAAGGAGTATTAATTAAATTGAATTCTTCCTGCCGTAACTACATACAATTAAGAAAAACATCCTTATATCATAAAAATTGTGTGAATTAATTAACAGTTAAGTAGTATTAAACTCTTTGATTGACTTCTTTCATCACCTAATTGGAGAATTATATATATGAAAACATACCATGTTTATAAGAAGACAAAAGCCATCATTAATATTAAAGTCCTTTCTCCTTAATTCCTTTAACTACTAACAACAAACCGATTACTATATATGAATCCTAAAATGAAAAAAACAGAAGAAGAAGAATAAAAAAAACCGACCACATTATCATATGACTGAATCTGACCCGTTAATCAAGCAAGCGTGTTAGCAGTCACCCAACCCCATGTGCCCTAGCCCCCATGAATTTAGCACAAGAAACTATGCCCATAACCTATCCCATGTGTAATGATCTCATTTGCTTTTTGCTTTCTCCCGCATACAAAGTTCCTTCATTTCTTGTTGCTCCAAAAGCAGCTATTATTTTCCTATTCCTACACATTTCTTTTGTCTTCACTCACCAACTCATGCATGTTTGTTTGCTCTCTTATATTATACATAACCAGCCAACGTCAAGGACCTTGTCTAGCTTCCCTAGTACTCTGAGTTCTTTGAGAGCTAAGAAAGTGGTTCAAAGAGAGGAAAAAAGATGATCAAGTTGAAGTCAAAGAAGTTTTGTAGGGGCAGCTTCAAGTTTGGAGGCAGTAAAGGAAGTGATAAAGGGTCATGCAATGGAGGCAACAATAATGTTGGCAGTGAGATCAAATGGGAGCTTCGGCCTGGTGGCATGCTTGTCCAGAAGCGAGAGAGTGGAGATAGTAGTGGCGGAGAGCTGATCACTGTCAGGGTCTCAACTCTCTCTCAGTGGCATGATATCTCCATTGAAGCAACTTCCACGTTTGGTAAGCCTCCTTGAGCCCCTGCCTGTCTAACTAAACCCCTCTTTGATAGTTGCAATTTCTGGCAAGAGAAACCAAGAAAGGAAAAAGCCTTAAGCCTTAACTTCCAAGTTTCAGTAGTGACTTCAACATCGCTGAAGTAGAAGCAGCTCTGAACATCTCTTGGCCAAGAACTACGAAAAAACGTTATCTTCTAATTGATCCAAACTATAAATTGAATATGTTCATGATAGCCATGTATGGCTTCTTCTCGTGAGGATTGATTAAAGTTCAATTCTTGATGTTTGCAGGTGAATTAAAGATGGTCTTGGCACTGGTAACCAGCTTGGAGCCAAGAGAGCAGAGGCTATTGTTCAAAGGAAAAGAGAGAGAAGACACTGAATACTTACACATGGTTGGAGTTAGAGACAAGGACAAGGTATTCTTGTTAGAAGATCCAGCTATCAAGGAGAGGAAACTACATACTCTGGCAAGAGGCCAACCTATTCGCACCATTAGTGTATAACACTTATTAATCAAAACATGTTTCTATATTAATTAAATGCTTCTACTTTGGACCAAGTTCTACTAACCAACAGAAGAATCGCCAAAATATGGTAAAAGGTCCCTCTCGCTTGATTAGATTAGCGACTTCAGGTGAATTATTTATGCCATGGCTTCACAAATTTAATGTGTGCAAGCTGATGCTAGTCCCTGTCATCTTTTTACTAGTTTAATATATACGTGTGTAGACTGTAGTGTGTACTGTAAAGCTCTATGAATCAATGGTTCTCTTTTTCCTCTTACACTTGTCTTTGAGTCCATGCGTGCACACCGACACTATTTTCAATGTTCAGTGTTTAGATAAAGTATACATGTGAGTTCAGGTATTGGAGCTGGCATTTCTGTTTGATGTCGCTTTAGAATGCTTAAGCTTGAAGTAGGAGATGTGCCAGAGGACTAGACAAAATTTCAATTAATAAAACCAAGCATGCAAGTGGTTAATACTTTAAACTTGATGAGAGCTTAAACTCTTTCTCTATAATCATGTTCTACAACGCCGCGTGCTGCTTGCCAAGAAACAACACACGGTCCCAGTTCCAGGCATGAACAACCTTTTGTTCCCAAGTGCGATTTTGTATCATTTGTATTGAATTTTAAGGAATCGCTCAAATGATATCATACAAAGTTGTGCTAATAAATTCTGGCTTTCTGAAGTCATCGACATGTTTTTCAATCAGTCATTATTCTAGTTTAATTAGTGCATCTAATTGTGATGCACCAGATTTTCTTTTTTGCTTCTTTTTCTTTTCTCGTTTGTTCTTCTGATAGTTTAAGATCTAAGAAAGAGTTGTCCTTTAATGCTTTAATGTTTATGACATTTGAGCACCACAACTGCAGATCAAAGAATCACTGGGAACGGAAATGTTTTCAACTTGAATCAAACCAAATAACAGGAAACTTCATTTATTGGTTGCAAAGGACGTGAAATGTACAAACTATCAAAAGAAGGCACACAGATAAGACACCAAATTTAAGAGACCAAACGTTTGACACTCCAACTATGCTATTAGAAACTAAGCTTTCACACCCTGATTTCTCATTTTGCCTCGATCACTATAACCTTCTTTTCTGGTTTCTTGACCTGCTGTTTAGGAACAGTGACAATAAGGAGTCCATTTTCCATGGAGGCCTTCACTTCATCATCCTTGGCATTTTCCGGTAGCCTGAACCTCCTAAGGAACTTGCCACGCCAACGTTCAACACGGTGCCACTTGTCATTTTTATCATCCTTCTCATCAACATTCCTTTCTCCGCTTATTTGGAGAATTCTCCCATCATCAACTTCAACCTTCACTTCCTCTTTCTTTACGCCTGGCAGATCAGATATAAATACATGTTCCTCTGGGGTCTCCTTCCAGTCAGTTGGGGTGTTAAGAACTGGACACTTGTTCATCATTGACAAGAAAGGGTCAAAAATCTCGTCACCAAACACCTGGGAAATGAGTGACATTTTTAGCTAACTAAGAAAAATTTAAGCTTTTTGAAGGATTGAGCCAAGAGTTTGGCAAGCTAGAGTAACGAGCAAGTGATCAATGGATATGCACACTCGTTGTTGATGCATGTGTATTTAAAGCAAGAAAGGGATTGCCTTGAACTTTCTTGGATCTTCTTCTTACAACTGTTTCTTTTTTCTTTCATTTAAGATAAGAATAAATTTCATCTTCTACGACATTCTTCACTTAAAAACTCCAATAATAGTATCTATCTTTGCCCTTTCTAGCAAATTCTGCGGAGATCCAGGAGAGACGAGAGAATTTTCATGGAGGATATCTTCAGGCCTAGCCCAATGGTATGTTTGTTTGTGGCCTAAGAGCCTTTCACCAACACCATCTCTTGTCAAATCGGCCCAGTCCCTGCCCCGCCTGAACTGGAGTAGCACAAATATGTCTGATGAAACATCTCGTCAGCAATTAAGATGCTTTTCATTACCTCCCTTAAAAGAAGGAAAAGGGAGCTAATCTCACGCCTTGATTTAGAAAGCAAATGGACACAAGTTCGTTGCGTATTGATCCTCGACTCAAAAAAATAAAATAAAATTAAACGACTGTATGCAAATAAAATACATTTGTCTTTTACCACATCTTGAAATTGCAAGTCGGTATTATTGTTCTAGTCCAAGGAATTTATCTTCTCTATGCTGCAGATGGATGGGGCTCAGAATCATATTTTCTTCTACCATCCTGTCTTTGCAGAAGATTAAAGATTAAAGGAATGGTAAAAAAAAAGACAAGTTAGTCTACAGTTGTCTTATCGCAACACTCATCTCCACTGTCGCGTTTTTTGCCTTGGGCTTTGACACTGCTCGAAGTCTTTGGATATCCCTCAAAACTCATTTTCTTCAACAAACCAGAGCTCAATGATATCTTCTTCTTCGTCATCTACACAACACCCAAAAGGGCGACTCCACCATCATTAATTATCTCACGAGCATTACGACTACTGTTGAAGAATTGGTAGCTACAGGAGACCTAGTATTGTTGGCAAATTTGGTCCTCTTCATCATCAACGGTGTAACATCCTATTCCCGACGAGAAGGAGTAGAATGGTAATTTGGAAAGGGTTAAGGGTGTTTATTGTTCTGAAATGTTCATGCGTGCCTTTACACGTGAATAGTGAAATTTTTTCACATGAAAAATAACTGTATATGCATTCATGACATTTTTCGGTATGTGCCTAAATGTGATTTGGCTGTGAAAAAATGGTATTTGTGCTTGAAAAATTATTTGGAGTGGTTCCTTGTGTGTTTTATATTTTACGAGAATTTTAGGAATTTTTCTGGAATTTTCCGGGAAAAAATTTCCGGACCGAAAAAATCGTCAAGCGACAGACTGATCGGTTTTCAGTACTGAAAATTTCTGTCCAATAATACTAAAAATTGGGGTAAATAATTTTGAAATTTTAATTAGAATCATTAGAATTGGATGGGTTAAAGATGTCACTTAATTAGGGATCTTTTACCAAAAGTCATTAAATTGATTTTTGTAATTTTTATTTAGATGCCAAGTGTCATGACACATGTCATGACACTCTTACACCCCATTTAATATCCTTGTCTTCTTGTCATGTGCAC
>JANIHZ010000008.1:12041177-12052190 GCA_027478365.1 Erythroxylum rufum
AAAAGATAACACAATTCAACCCCCCCTTCTTGTGTATTGATTATCATATTACTAACGTGTGATTCACTTCACTTCCTCCATGAGGTGGAGTTTGTCAGCAATGCCTTACTCCATCCGACTCATCCCATCTTGCAAATTGCTCATGCTAACTTCGAGGTTTTCAATTCGTTCCTTGTTCATAGACATGACTCTGATACCAATTGATAAAGTCCCAATCCAAGCTATATCTGCAAACAATTAAATGAACAAGTATGTTTCTACTCTTGGTGAGAAACCGACCAATGACTTTTTGAATTTTGTACTAATTGCCCAAAACAACAGACGAAAGAGTTTTAGATACAGCCAATAAAAGATGATAAGTAATGATCCACGACTGCTCTACCTATATGGACTGATTCCTAAGCAAGCATGATCATATAATGGAATATAACTAAATAATGAAAACATGACTAATAATAAATTCAGTTGCTTTAAACATGTTTGCCACTACTCTAAGAATCTCGGATTTGGTTTAGGAATCCTCAAGGATCTTCTTGGTTCAGCACTGAACTATGTTGGCTTAATTCTTTACTTGTTAAACTTGGATTCTCCGGCATTCAACCACTTTTGTACTGTGACAATATTGGCACTACCTTTCTTGCTGCAAATCATGCCTCTCATGCTCATACCAAACATATTGGAATTGATATATACTTTCTTCGTGATTCGGTTTCAAAGAAATTTATGTACATATCTCATATATCGACTTCTCACAAGAAATCTCAGTGCATATCTCATATATTGACTTCTCGCCAACTTGCTAATATTCTCACCAAACCATTAGGTTCTACTCCCTTCTCACTATTACATCACAAGCTAATGTTTAGCTTGCAGGGGGCTGATAACAAACCATCTTCTTGATTTTTCTGTTCTAATTCTATTAGAAACAATCCACATCATCCTAGTTTAAAAAAGCATCATCATCTGATCATCTTCATTTTGTTTAAATCATGCATAATCTGATTATTTAGATTAGACTGAATCAAATACAAATTGATTCATCTTATCTCAAACTACGTATAAATACATACAGGTTGTAAAGCAATGCATACAAGAAATCAATAGAATTCACTTTACTCTTAAATTTCTTAGCTTTATTCTCTGTTCACTTTGTAGTTAAAATGAATTACCAAAACAATTTTATCAATTGGAACCTGATTGTCGAGTCAAACTTAGTATTCCAACCTTGGATTTCTTACCAGATTTGCTTCTGCTAATTTGTACAGATTTTGTCCTTTGTCCTGAGTCTAAAGCTGTTTATGCGTGCCTTAGTATTTCATCAGTGCCACTACCATGTGATCGCTAGTGAAATAGAACAAAATTATACAAGGCAAAATATTACTAATCCAAGACCAAGCTCGAGAAACGATGCTTTCTTTGCAACAACTCAATACCCAAAATCCTACTCTTCTTCACTCCTCTTCACAAACCGGCCCTGCCAAATTGTTCATTAGCGTCAGCCAAAACATAAGATTCAAAAAAATTTGAGCCTACAATAGGAGACTTAGTGCAAGACAGATGTTGGATACAACTAAAAGACAAAGTGTAGAGGAGGCAAAATTCACTTTTAGTAGTCTGTTAAGGTATGAGATTAGATATAATACACTATAGAACGGAATGCTGGAACTCAATAGATTGGTTACTACTAATAACTTGCAACAGGACGAAAGGAAATAAGATTGAGGCAAGGTTTGAGAGGTACCTTCATTCGGGGGCGCTTCTCGGCATTGAGCTTTCGAACTTCATAACGAATCCTCTTGGAGTAGAGTCTACTCTGCCTCTTCTCCTTGTATCTCAACACACTTGCCTCTCTTTGCCCCGAGTTCCAGCCCTCTTTCGTTCCAACTTTCTCCATTGTTCTCATGTTATCCATTTCTGGCACTCTCCATAAATTCCCCACAGATCCCTTGCCCGCATTCAAAGCCTGCCCATAACAAAACATCACAGCTATGATCATGTTTCATTGAATATATAGGACAGTGGTAGCTAGCATCTTCATTAAAACCTGTACCCAACACTCATGCTCCTAAAACCTCTACAGACGCAGCTTAAGAACTGGAATGGGACTATAGTCTCAGACCAATTCCCACAAGAAAAAGTTCATTTTATATTAAGCATAACACAATAGTTTTGATCCATTTATATATCATTTATCTCAAACGATCATACTGGCAAAGGGAATTGATTAACAACAAACAAATTGAAAGAGGAAAATAGAATATTAATTTCTATACCAACTTGGTAGGGTCAGAACTGTCGCAGGCTAAAAGTTGCTAGAGGTCCCCAAAAGGGCAAAAAGTGCATGGACCATAAACTTGCAAAATTCCAATAACCCCCTCAAAACCTTACATAAAAACAAAAAAATGAATATAAAACGTATTTTGTCCGATCCAGATCGAGGATTTTAGTCTAGTAAACGAGTTTTTATTGCATGGTAATCTTGCTCCCTATCTTCGCAACAATCCAAAAAAGTTATCGGAAAGGCGCTTCACCAATGGTAATACCAAATACCAATACATTCTTTTTCTGGATATTAGAATAGCTTCATATGTTAACCGGATTCTAATCATTGCCTGTGCAGTACAGACTGCAGATTATAATGACACGATCAAGTTCTTAATTCTCCAATTGCCACTCCTAAAAGCAAATTAAAACCCATATTAGTGTTATAAGTCTTTCATCATCTACTCTCTCCCTTCTCGATCTAGAAAAAGAAAATTGAAGTAGAAGAAGATCAGAGACCGAGAAAAGGATAGATCTTTACATTGAAAGTATCATGCAAGTCTGGAACAGTTTGTGGCGAATCTCCTTCAATGTAAAGTGACCCTTTATCAGACCAAGCATTCAAGATCTGTTGATAATCAAGCTTCAAACCTACTAAACCCTTTTGATCACCGTGAAACTGCATATCCATCGACAATGCATCAGCAACACAAGTGCCACCACAACAACTGCTCTCTTCTTCCTGCTCTTTCTTCACCACTTCGCAGTAACTCACCCACTTCTCAGTACTCGAATCTCTCTCCTTCCTCCTCATTGCAGCCCTCAAAAGCGATCTGAAACCACACATGTCTTCACTGTCATCGCGTCCTTTAGACACGTATGTTAGTGAAGGAGACAGTGGACTGCCCACATCCGAGGTTGTTGTTGTGGTGGTGGTGGTGGTAGTCGTAGTCGTAGTGGTGTCCAAAAGGCCTTGAAGAGTTGTGGATGTATCGTCGGTGGATGTTTCGAACAGAAAAGCAACTTGATCGGCTACATGATCATCTTGCATCTCTCTGTCATGTACAAGGCGTTCTGGGTGGAGGGGGAATAGGTTTAGTTGCTGTTTATGGAGCATATTATTGGCATTTTCTTGTGGGGTTTGTGTTTTCTTGTTGGCAGATAGTGCAAGTTTGAGAGAAAGATACTTTGGCTTTCTAGTTTTGGTTCTAGTTCTTCTTGCAGGTTTGGAAGGCACTCTTGTTTTGGCCGTCTTCCTATGCCTCATAGGACTGCTGTTCTTGTTGCACATTTCTCTCTACTGGACTAAGATTTTCAGTCTCTTTGGAGCTCAGAAGAAGAGTGCAGGCTTTTGTGGGGAAGACTTAATTAATGTTGATCACTTGACCCATGACGGAGATGGGGTGCTTTTCCTTACTACCTTTTTTCCCATTACAAGGCGATGATGTTGATGTATTGGATAATCCACACGTGGAAGGAACTGATTGGAGGGGATACAGGATTTTGTGTGGTTATCTAGATTTCCTGATGGGGTTGGGAATGACAGGGCTTGGTGCTGTGTAAACGTGTAATTTGCTTGATCAAGGTAGAGTCGGAAACTTAATTGGTGTTAATGTACGAAAGTGATCATTCAATTACACTAAAAAGTAATCATGTTCTAACATTAAGAAGATAACTGTTTTAGTCAGCACATGGTTCAGCTGTGAGACATATCACAATCTATCTGCACTTAAATAGAGTTAGGGATGTTATTATTATTTGCTAAATACAAAAAGTGGTAATGCATTGACAGAGAATTTCCACTATCATAACTTTATTTATGATTATTTACCCTTAATCAGTTCGAATGTCCCATGATTAATTATTGGCTGCTCAACTAACTTATTGCTTCATAAAACTATAAAACAATCAGGTGGGTATCTAACATCATTAAGTAACCTTGTCAATATCATAGACATAAGCTTTTATGACTACTTCAAGCACTGCTAGGCTGAAAATTCTAATGTGTATAAGGTAAATTGAAATGGTCAGAAACCAAGGAAGGAAGGAGAACTAGAGGGAGGCATTTACAATTTCCATGTGTTGGAACTCGAAGAAAGGGGATGCAGATGTTAGATTAGATAGACTCTTGTCAGAATGATTGATACTTTCAGTATTTTACTCAACTAAACACCAAAATAAAGCAGAAAGTGCATAGTCGGTCCCAACACCTATCGATAGCTTTTTCATGCACTTTTTATGATGTGTGCAAAAAGACAAACTGCCAATTATCACCATAACATTATTTTCTTTCGCTTTGCCACTCGTTTTGAATTCATTCCTTTAATATTATTTTAGTCATTGTTGCTTTTAAAAATTGGGTTAGTTTTTTTGTTCTTTCGAAGTATTTAAACCAACGTAACAAAATTGTTGGAAGGAAAAAAAAATGGAAATTTTGTAATTTGTAATAAATTTTTTACAGGCAAAAATTCACTTTAAAAACCTATTATATAATATCCTTTTATTTATGTTACAAGTTATTATACTGCTTCCTGCTTTGCGAAAATACAGGGATGATTATAATATACGTAATCTTTTTTTTGTATTTTTATAAAAAAATTATTTTCGTTATTTAAATCCGTAACCTTACATTCACTAACAAATTATTAAAACAATATATATGATATTTTCTAAATTTAAATATATATGATATAATTGAGGGCTTGACTTCTCTTATCTTTATTTGGTGAATTTTTTTTTTTTTTGGATGGAAGGTGAAAATATTATATACTCATAATTTTCTGCAAGTCACAAAAATGAATTCATTTAATCAGTAAAGAAAAGTTTTCCCATATCTACCTTAAAAGAAAAGAATTCAGTTCAAATCTTGTACTGATTTATAGATCTTTTGGGTCCATAAAATAATGAGTAGGGCCACGGTCGGGAAAAAGTCATAAGGGAACAATAAAACAAAGGGGCATTCCGAGAATTGAACTCGGGACCTCTCGCACCCTAAGCGAGAATCATACCACTAGACCAAATGCCCATTTGCTCATTTTCCTACTTAAACAATATTTCTCCGTTACTGTAACAACCTCACTCCTCTACATCAATTTTCCCTCCAAAAACCTTCTGGCTTTCTTACCCCTAAGCCTTCTCGTTCCCGTCTTCTATGACGCGACCGATTTTTTCATTTCAAGTGATTCTGGCTTGGGTTTAACGAGAAAGAATTGATATTTACTGTAGAGTGTAAATGATTCCACACTTCTCCCAGATTTTTGTGGAATAATTGCAATGGGTTCTGTTGGAGATGGTGATGATAAATTTCAACCAATCAAAGACAAGTCTGGTGATTTTCCACTTATCTGATTTCCCCTTCGTTATTCATCTGCTTTTTTTTCTTCTTCGAATTGGGTTCTTATACACTTAAAGTTCGTTCCTTTTGTAATGATCTTTCTGGGATTTGATTTGGTAAGAAAAAATAACTAAGTATTATTTTCCCCTTAGTTATTCTTTTGCTATCTTTTTTTCTTCGAATTGGGTTGTATAAACTTAAAGTTCGTTCCTTTTAATGATCTCTTGGGGGTTTGATTTGGTACAAAAAGTTCGGTTTTGCTGTAGTGTGGTGGGATGTTAGTTTAGCTTTTTATGGCCACCTCTCAATTATAGTTTGAAATTGGGGCTTTTAATTGTCTCTTTTTAATCTTTTCCTCTTGAATTAGTTTTTAGTATAGTTTCGTTGTTATTTTCTTTGATCTTGTGTTGTGTTTATATGAAGAAGCTTGAATTGTCCTGAATTTTTATTGGTTACTGAAACTTACTTTCTTGTTTTTGTGAATGAATGTAATTGGTTCGTGGAGCTGACATTTGTTTTTGTAAACATAATCAGCTGGTGAAGAAGGCATGGATACTAACGAGTTCCACTGGTTACAAGATACTGTACCATATGATGAAACTGTCCCCATTGAAGATGCAATAGAAACACAGATATTGGATTTTGGAAGTGAAACTCAGGTATTGGACGATGGAGATTTCCGTGAAGTTATTGAAACGCAGCTGATAGATGAGTTCCTTGTCGATAGTGATAGCAATGAAACAAAAGGAACTCAAGTGTTGGGTTGTCATGATGAACTTTCTGATGATGAATCGGGAAGAGGCAGCTTATGTGATTCACTGGAGAAAAAGGACATTCAGTACACTCCTACTAAACATGGTCAGAAAGGGTTAAGGAAGCAATATAATTCTTTGACTGATGAACAACATGCTTCTGGTTAGTGGTTCGGAAGGTTTTGAGCTTAATCAAGTTTCATAGTTGGAAGGAAACTTGTTTATCTGTGATTTTCCGTTCATATAACTTATGGTTAACTGGTCAATAATCGATGAATAGGATTGGGTAGGGAATGAAAGGAGAATAGCACAAGTTGCACATGGATTGATACTTAACAATTTTTTGTGATGACATGTCTGTCCAACATAGATTGAAGGCATTACTAGTCTTGACATACAAACCTGGATTTCCTATGATCTTGATAACTGATCATCATGTGATTTTCATTCTTTTTACTCTTTTCTTTGTTTCCAATAAAATAAGTTCATGACAATTGAAGTTCTGTGCATCAATCCTTTACCTCGAAGAAAAGATTTTAAGCCTAGAAATGATATTGCATGCTAGAAATGAAAGCTATCAAACTACATTTAGAGAATCCAATTACATTTGATGTGTGGTTTCCCTACCTTTGCGGTGATCAATTTGCTATTTATTTTTGGTCAATCCCTTTGACCTAGAGTGTCATTTTTTTCATTCATGTAACATCATTTTGAAGCTTTGCTGTCTAATCTTCACATTGTTCTTCACTTTTTAGGTTCTGCCCCAAGGTTTACTTCAGTTCGGACAGCATCCTTGCGGGCATCTGGTCTTGTAGCTCGCCATGCTACTTTGAAGGGAACTGACAATGAGACCTGTTCCCTCGGAAGCAATATTCAGTTTCTTGGGGAAGATCCTCTGGAAAATGATGGATCAAAAGGAAAAGTCAGCGAAGAAATTGAGCAGTTAGGTGACATAGAAAACTATAATGGTTATTCTAAGGGACTAATGAATGGTAGAACTTGCAAGGTTGGTCGTTCTACAGTGAGAAACCTCTTTAGTGATTATGTTGAAAACAAAATACCTCCTTCCATCAATGAGAATACTATTGGAGGAACAGAAGTGTTTCAGTTTCCCACTTGCAATGATGGGTTGGCGGGATTAAGCTACCTTGACTCACAAGAACCTGGAGAATCGTCACAAGCCAATGCACTTGCTTGTGTCCAGAAGTTGATTGAAGAGAATAAAGAGCTGTTTGAAAATGAGGTTGACCATGGAAAGAACAGTTTGGGAAAAACAAATTGTATATCAACTACCAAAGGACCCCAAGTCTTGGCAAAGAAGTCTAATGATAGTGGCACCAATGGAAAAGGTAGGATCTTTGACTGGGATGACAAACATGAAGATGAGGGTGGGGGAGATATCTTTCGTAGGAAAAAGGAAGAATTCTTTGGAAAGAGATCTTTTTCAAGTTCCCAAAAGCTCAATAAAACTCAGCCCAGTGGATGTAGAGACAAGGAAGGGAACTCATCTTCCCTAAATGAAAAATTACTCCATTCTGATTCAGAATTGCTGATGCCTAACTCAAAAGTATATGACAAGACAACGCAAGGAACTGAAATGGATGTTAAAAGAACTCTTCTTAATGAACTTAACGAACAGTTTCAGGGCAATACTTCAGCTGGAACCATGGGACCTACTCTTAATAGGAAGAATATGCCAGCAATGTCTGACGTGGGTTGTGATACTCAGATGGCTGCTGAAGCCATGGAACTGTTATTTAACGGGGAGGGTATGTGCCATGAAGATGCAACTGATCTGGGATTGTCTAACCAAAGGAAGTCTGCAAAAGGATCTAGCGGAAGGAAAACTGACAATGGTACTCATCCAGAAAAGCAGGTTCATGATAACAGCAACATTAATGGAGTTTCAACAAGGAAATCTAAGAGAAAGTTGAGGCTTGGTGCTGCATTAAATGAAAAGTCTTCAATTTCATATTGTAAAGATGCTGAAAATGCTCGGAAGCTGTGTGATGTAGATGTAATAATGACTAGATCGAAGAAGGCCAGAACAGATGCTGAAAAACACTTCAGAACACATGGTAGCAAAATTTCCAAGGAAAGACGCTCTGAGATAATTGGATTCAGAAAGCCAGAAGGAGATCTTGGAAACAGGCTATCACCTGATTCTGATGCATGCAAGGAAACTGCTCAAAAAAGAAATCACCTAGCAAAGAAAAGACACCTAACAGAGAATGGTGGTACTTCTACTCCCATTGCTCGTCGAACTAGACAGTCCTTGGCTATTTCCCATTTGAAATCTGTGGAAAATGTGCCCGAAGACTCTGACAAACAATCAGGTTCTGAACTATATGCAGTACAGAACAGCCTCAGACCAAATTTAATAACCTCAAGTAATACGACCAGCCCCAGAGGAAGAAGATCTCGTCGAAATATGTTTAGTCGCAAGGAAGATAAGTTGGATTCTGGATCCAAGCCATTTGGTCACCAAGGAAACCTCGACAAAATTCTCAGCGGACACAAAAGACCACAGGGCAGTGGTAGTACTATTTCTGATTTGAATATGAAAAGTAAAACACAATCTTCTGCCTCTGATTGCCAAAATAGGGCTCTCATAAATGAAAATCTTGAAAACCGTCAAGAACCAGGACATGTAGATAAACTAGCCGATGCTGGTTTGAACTGTGGGTCTGCTTATAAGAGTGATAAGGGTTCTAAAGATAGAAGAAAAGCAAAAGTGACCAAACTTGCTGATAGGAGTGATACAGACTCTTCCCTATGTCCTGAAAGCGCAGCAAATATAAAATCTGGTAATATATCTGGGGATAGAACTACAATTTCGAAATCAAAGTGCACTTCTCCAGCTAACGCTGTGACACCTATCAATGAAGTTTCCCCTATCTGTGTGGGCAATGGATATTGTAATCAGTCAAGCAAGAAACTTTCAAGATCTTGCCTTCTGAGAGAACTTAATAGCTTGTATGCTACTGAGTTGGAACCTATTTCTCCACCAAAGGAATTGAGGAAGAGGAGGGATTTGACTGGTGTAAGAGTCCTGTTTAGCCACCACTTGGATGAGGATGTGCTTAAGCAGCAGAAAAAGGTACTCTTATTTTCTTGAGCTGTTTCTCATAATTTGTTTATCTGATTCAACTTTATATTACTTCTATTGTATTATGTAGATACTGGACCGGCTTAAGATTTCAACAGCCCTCTCCATTACGGATGCAACTCACTTCATAACTGATACATTTGTGCGCACACGGAATATGTTAGAAGCCATTGCTTTGGGCAAACCTATTGTGACTCATCAATGGCTTGAGAATGTTGGTCATGCTAACTATTTAATTGATGAGAAAAAATACATTCTGAGAGACACGAAAAAGGAAAAGGAGTTCGGTTTTAGTTTGCCATTGTCATTGGCACATGCGCGACAACATCCTCTTTTACAGGTAGGATTTGTTTTGTTGAATTGGTTAAATTTCCTCTCCATGGCGTTTTGCTAAAACAAGACGTTTGCAGGGTAAGAGAGTTTTGATTACCCGTAATGCCAAACCGAGTAAAGAAATAGTTTCAAGTTTGGTTAAAGCAGTTCAGGGCCAGGTACTTACTGCTTGGTGTTCATTCTGTTTTGATGAAGATTTTCCAACTACGGTTCAAATTCAAAGTGAATTAAATCACCATTTTGGACTTTAGAACATTGGTTGCTTGCATATTTGTAAGATGCAAATTTTTTTAACTTCATTGCTTGGTCTGATAATGTCTGTTCGAAACGCTCTTCAGGCAGTGGAAAGAGTTGGTAGATCATCTATGAAGGATGACACCGTCCAAGATGATCTGCTTGTATTATCTTGTGAAGAAGATTACGAAGAATGTGTCCCTTTCCTTGAAAAAGGTTTAAATATATATTCGCATTATATTACCTTATTCCAAGAACACGGTATCTAAACACTGTCAACTTCTCCAGGGGCCATTGTTTACAGTTCAGAGCTATTACTAAGTGGAATTGTCACTCAAAAACTCGAATATGAAAGGTGAGTTTCTGAATTTGTTAGTTATAAGAGCCTATCTCGTGATTCAGATTGTTATACTCTCTTTCGGATCCGGGAAACACCTCTCAGAGATCCTTTTTTCCATTTTGAAGATACAGGAGCAAATTGACAATGATTGCGGTGTAATTATGGTTATCAGCAATGTATAACAGACTTCCATTTTGCTTGATCACAGGCATAGGATCTTTGCTGATCATGTGAAGCGAACTCGGTCTACAATATGGCTGAAGAAAGACGGTGAGAAGTTCATCCCTGTGAACAAAAAATGAGATGATGTTTCTGAAACTTGTATGTTCTTCAATTTTCTGATTCTTCTGTTTTCCTTTACTTGGCATGTGTAGATATGTGCCAGCTCTAATTTTCTTGTTTTAAGAAGTATTTATTTCTGTGTTAAATTATCATCCACATTGTATTAATAGCATTTGGTTTAATTTAGAAATGCTTTCATGTAATTGAGGAAAAGCTTTAATCTATACAATTAGAATAGTTGGTGTTATGATATAATCATTTAACTATTAATTAGTGATTTATTAAAACAAATTTAGTTCGTAAAATGCTAAAACGATCGATTAAAAAGTTTGATAGAATTGGTATAAAAAATTAATTTACTAAATAA